>JAJPUD010009552.1:0-30679 GCA_023553655.1 Myrmecobius fasciatus
TGCATTCTTTTTCCATTTTTTCTATTTTATTTTGCAGTGATCTCATTTCGTTTCCCCATGTTTCTTCTAACTCTCTTTTAAGATTTTTTATGCAATCTTCAAAGAAAGCCTTGTGACATGGAGACCAATTTATGTCTCTCTTTGGGGCTTTTTCTGGAGTTGCTTTACCTTTAGGGGCCTCAGGATTTGAGGTCTGTTCTTCCCTCTCTCCATAAAAGTTGTCTATGGTGAGAGCTCTTTTTGGTTTTTTATTCATTTTTTTTTAAAGGTGTGAGGTCTGTTTAGGGCAAAGGTGGGACAGCTGCTTTAATTTGCCTTGGGGCAGTTCTGCTGATTGAGTTATTTCAGGAACTGGGCAGTTCTGCTGATTGAATTATGTCAGGGCTGGGCAGCTCCGCTGATTGAATTATTTCTGGTGCTTATCAGACCTGTTGTTTGATTGATTGCATTAAGGTTCTGTGTAATGGCAGCTAGTTACGATGCTCATCAGGGGTTCAGTGGTTCACAATCTATCCCCCTCCAAAGGCAGACCCTCCAAACCACCTGCCCACAATCAGGACAAATTGTTCCAAGAGGCTCGCAGAAGACTCCCAGGTGTGTGAAAAGCACAATGCTCCCACTCCTGTTCCGACTCCTGTTCCAGCTCCCTGCTCCAGCTCCCTGCCCCGGTCTCCCTGTGCTGCAGTCTGGGTTCAGTAGGCCACCCCCTGCCCCATTAAAACAGACCTGTTTTGAGGTTCTTCCAGAGTATCTTCTTCTAGAATTGTGTTGTTCTCCGGATATTGTGGATTTTTTTGCTTCAGAATCAGTCTAGAGGCTTCATATTTTGTTGGTTTGAGGGGAGGTTAGAGGAGGTTACAGAGAATCCTGTCTGATCTCCGCCACCATGGCTCCACCCCCGGAAGGAAGTCAATTCTCGAATCTAAACTTTAGACCTAGGATTCTTTCTTCATGAACTTGATTTTTTGAACCCAAATAAAAGTCAAGTCAATAATAAGTTTTAAGTGCTTACTATGGGTGCAAATATACAAAGAAAGGCAAAAATAAAACCAGTCCTTTTCTTAATAGAGCTTTCATTCTAGTAGGACAGAAAGCATGCAAATCACTCTATATAGAAAAATAGATAAATGGTAAAAAAAGAAGTAATCCTAGAGAGAAAGTATTGGCATTCAGAGGGACTAAAAAAGGAATCTTTCAGAATGCAAGATTTTTAATAAGACTTGAAGACAGGTAAACCAGGACACAGAGTCAAGGAAGGAGAGCATTTCAGGCAGGGAGAACAGCCAGGGCAAAGGCACATACACAAAAAAACAGACAAAAAAATGTAGCATCATATTTGAGGAAGGTCAGTAAGCAAGTGTGTTGAGGGGGGAAAAGTATAAGAAGGGTAGAGATGCAGAAAGGGAGGAAGCTTTAAGTAGTAAGCAGGTGACTGTAGATGTTCTTGAAGATAATAGAGAGGCAATGGAACTCATTTAGGAAGGGGATTATGTGTTTATATTAGTGATTTAGAAAAATTACATTGGCAGCTGAGTGGAGGGGGGAATGGAGGCAGGAAGACAGATGGGACACTATTGAACTAGGGTTATGGCAGTAATGAGTAGAGACAGGGAGAGATACATGAGATGTGACAGAAGGTAGAAATGATAAGATTTGACAGCATATAGAATATGCATGGTGAAGGAGAGTCAGAGAATCAATAAGCATTTGTTTAATGGCAACTATGTACAAGGAAGGAACTATGTTTGGAATAGAAATGCCAAAGACAAAACTTGCTCACAAGGAGTTCACAATCTAATGGGGGAGATATTATGCAAATAGCGATGTATAAATTATATATATTAATTTTATTTATATATTAATATATATTAAATTTGATATAATCAATATGGGAACAGCACTTTAACTAAAGGAAACAGCAAAGGATTCTTGTAGAAGATAGAATTTTAACTGAGATTTTAAGAGAGCCAGGGAATCCAGGAGGTAGACATGAGGAGGGAGAGAATCCCTAATGTAATGGAAAGGTGAAAAAATGCAGAATTAGGAGATGGTGTCCTGTGGGAGGAAGAACAAGAAGGCCAGTATCAATGAATTACAGTTTGTGGAGATAATGTGTGTACAGGTATATAAAAAATCTTGAAAAGATGGGAAAAGGGACTAGGTTATGAGAAGTTTTTAATAACAGGATTTTATATTTGATCTTAGAGATGATAGGAAACCACTAGTATTTATTGAATCAGTAAGGAATAAAAATTCACACACAGTTTGTAATTCTGAGTGATTAGAAGGATTATAATGACAGACACTAATATGGAAATTTGGAAAATGGACAATTGGTAAGACACATGATGAGTTCAATTTAAGACATGTTGAATTTAAAATGTTTGCATGACATCCAATTTGAGATGTCTAATAGACAGGTGGAGATGAAAAACCAGGTTTCAGAGTTAAAAAGAAAGTGAGAAGAATGGAAGTAAAGATAGAGTGTTGATTTAAGGACTAGCCACAAAATAGAAGAGAGATATAAGATGATGGCTAGTGGAAATCAAATGGGAGGGTTTTTTTGTTTGACTGATTCTTGAAGTCTTATTGAGTCATTTACTTCTATTTGTTCAATTTTAATTTTTAAAGTATTATTTCCTTCAGTTATCTTCTTTAGCTCCTTTTGTAGCTGGCCAATTGAATTTCTTGATTCAATGCATTCTTTTTCCATTTTGCCAGTTTTATTTTTCAGTGAATTGTTGTCTTTTTCCAATTCACCATTTTTATTTTCCAGTGAATTGGTGATTTTTTCCAATTCACCATTTTTATTTTCCAGTGAATTGGTGATTTTTTCCAATTCATCATTTTTATTTTCCAGTGAATTGGTGATTTTTTCCAATTTACCAATTCTGTTTTTCAGTGAATTGTTTTCTTTTTCCAATTCACCAGTCCTGTTTTCCAGTTTTTGATATCTCTGTTGCACTGATCTCAATTTATTTCCCCATTCTTCTTCTAGCTCTCTTTTGAGATTCTTTATGCAATCTTCCAGGTAAGCCTTCTGAAAGGGAGACCAGCTTAAGTCCTCCTTTGTGGCTTCATCTGGGATTGTTTTCAGAATCTCAGGATCTGGGGACTGCTCTAGTTTCTCTCCATAGAAGCTGTCTGTGGTGAGAGCTCTCTTCTGCTTCTTACTCATGCTTTTGAGTTGAGGTATCAGTCACCAGCAGGGAATACTGCAGCAGTTTGTATTTGCCCTGGGGCAGTTTGCCCAGTTGACTTACGGTCCGAGGCTGGGCAGCTAGACCTGCACTAGGACCACGTTTTCAGGTGCTCTCAATCCACCCTTTACCAAAGGCAGATCTGCCAAAGCACCTGCCCACAAGCAGAGCAAAGTGGCCCAGGAGTCTCCCAGGGGCTTCCTGGGTGCCTAAAATCCGCCCCTCTTTAGCAGCCCTGACTTCCGCTTCGGCTGGCATCTGATCGTGACCAGCGGCTGATTCCCCTGATGCTAATCTTCTCCGGAGTTTTTCCAAAATAGATTGTTGATAGAAGTGCGTTGTAGTCCAAGTGTTGGTGGCGCCCTCCCTCCAGAACCAGTTCGGAGGCTCAATTTGTCTGGGTCTGAGGGAAGGTCTCAGGAGCTCACAGAGAACGCTGTCTGCAGTTTGCCATCTTGGCTCTGCCCCGGGAGGGTTTTTTAAAGGATGACTTAGGGATGCTTGTAGTCAATTGAGAAACAAGGAGTTCAGAGAGAAATGGCAGATTAGTAAGAGTCAGTGGCGATGATCTGCTGGAAGAGATGACATAGAATGGGATCATATACACTTAAATTTTTCTTTATGAGAGACAGGGGTGAAGGAAGATAAAGGGAGGTATGGCATCTGAATGATGTGAGATGAGAAGGGGGAGAAAAAGGAGTCCTAAGTGAATGGTCTCAATTATTTTTTTGTGAATTGTGAGACAAGGTTTTCAGATAAGAGGCCTAGTCTAGGGAATGCTCTGGGGAGTTTGAGGAAAAATTGAGCAGGTTTAGAAGTGTCATTTTGCTAAGCTGGCTAGTGAATTGATTAAGGAAATAGGACAGGATTTTCTTGCTGCAATGAGCTCCCAGTTGACATTATGCAACATAAATTTTCAGTGTACTTAGTCACCATGGTTTAACAATTTTCTCTACCTCCATTTAGTGGCATGGGATTAGGAACAAAGGCAAGGGGTTGTGTAAATAATCAAAAGTTAATGCTTGGTATACGCAATAGCAAAAGGGGGCAAGAAATTCAGTAGTAGACAATACTGTATTGTTAAATTGGTTTGCCATGAGATCATGATGAGGAAGAAAAGGGAGTGTAGTTAATACATGGTTAATAGTCAAGTAGACAACTGATGAGTGAAAAGATGAAGAAAATGAAGTCATAAGGTGGAGGGGGAAAAGGAAATGATGAAAAATTATGATCAAAAAGTAATTAAAGCATTCATGAACATGGAAGTGATAACAAGAATAGGGGTATGACTATCTCTTTATAGTTCATGTGGATGGAGGAGTAGGTCATGGGAATTTAGTAAATTGAAGTACAGTAATTTACATTTATCCTTATTTATATTAAATCTTATTAGTTTCAGCTCAATTATTTTAGACTTTCAAGTACTTTTTTTGGTCCCAACTCATGTGATTCATGTGTTAGCTACTCTATTAGCTTTGCATTATTTGAAAATGTGATAAAAATGCAATTTATACCTTCAAATAGATCATCAATAAATACCTCATTTGGCACAGGACCAAACCCAAATGGCAGGGGGAACTCAGGTACTACCCTTCCTGCCAAGATGATGTCATTTTATTAATTTTGAATCCACCTCACAGAGTGCTAAAATTTAGATAAATTCTATTGCCTTTGATTTATCATTCTAATAATTCTGTCAAAAAAAGAAAGGAAGTCAGATGAGTTCAACATGCCCTGTTTTTGACTAAATTATACTAGCTCTTTGAGATTGTCTTCATTTTCTGATGTTCACTAATCCCATCTCTTTAATAACAGAATGAGAATTTTGTCATGAATCAAAGTAAATTTACTTGTCTTGTGATCTTGCTATTTCTAAAAATAGGTACACTTTGTCTTTCTCCAGTCCTATGGCATTTTCTTTATGTTACCCATTTTAAAAATACCGTTGAAAGTAGCTCAGAAATCACATCATCCAGTCCTTAACCTGGAAATATGATCACCTGGACCTAATGACTTCAAACTGAGATATCTAAGTAATCTCTTACTCTTCTTTTTAGACTTTATTTTAAACTGATTTTTAGACTTCATTTATGTTTCCTTTTTCTCATCCAAAGATGTTCTTGACAGAGCAAACAGAAGTAAAATATGAGCAACTCCTCCTTCATTCTAAGTTTTAGCATTCTTTGCATTATTCTTATTGCTTTAGCATTAATTCTCTGTTATCTGATCCTATTTGCATAGATTTGTAGAATCTAACTTATTTGGTGAATTCTCTGTTCATCTACAATCGTATCTTTGGATGGCACAGAATTTTTCTCTTCCTGAGAACTAAGTCTTAAGAAATTATCAAGAGCTTTTTTCATTTTTGTGAGTGGCTTTCCATGTAGAATTTTTAAAAAAAATTATTTATTTTATTTTATTTATTTATTTTATTAAAAAACAGAATAAGAAACAGCAGAAAAGGAATACAAAACAAAAGAAAACAAACCAAAAGAAAACATTATTATATGTGCCCAATGGAATATCAGGGAAGATTCAAAATATATAACAACAAATTACTAGTTCAAGAAAGTACATATACATATATGTACATGTATATATTAGTAGAAGAAATTATATTCACAAGTGTCCATCTTTTCTTTATTTCCTTGTAAATTGCTCTTTTGTCCTCTGCTATCCACCTCATTTACTTTATTCTTTCCCCTCCTTTCATCCTTTCTACCACCCCAGGCAGGCTATAGTTAAGAAAGGATATATTTATGTATACATATGTGTATACATGTATATACATAAACACATACATACACATACCCTACCCCACCCCCACCTACATACACACATATTTTTCCTATCCCCGTTGACTCTTAGTTTTAATTCTGCTCCTTAACTTGTCCTGCTATTATTTAATAGCAAGACAACTATGGATTCCTCCTTTGTCTTCTTTCCTCACCCTTTTCTTCTCCATCTGCACATCCTTCCTCCCTTATTTCTTTATAGATTTTGGAGGGTGCTATACCCTTCATGGTGTTTATAAATACACACACACACACACACACACACACACACACACACACACACACATATATATACATATATAGTAGGTTTTCAGAACTTCTTTAGTCTATGGTGACTAATGGAACATTAGTCTTTCACCTTTTACTCTCCAGCACTTTTTCCAACACAGATTTAACATATCAACTTCCTATATTGGTTCCTATACCTTTTCCATCTTCTTCATCCCTTTAGTGATGTGGCAATCTTGGGACCCAAAAGAAGATTTTGAAAGAATATTTTGAATTTGCTAATCACCTGCCTTCATCAATGGACCCCTCCCCATCCACTGATATTCTACCCAAACCCATTCCTCAGTGGTTAGACTACTGCCATTCTATTATTCTCTCCACATCCCAATGATTCCTGGATGCTTCTTTAAATATTAACTGCTCCTTCAAATATTAGCTCTTTAATATCTTTAATATGTCCTTCCAGCTGTATCTATCTCTTTCACTATTCTTGTAGAGTGCTGGCTCTATAATGAATGATCTTTTATTTATCTTAACTGTTTCCCTCAAGTCAATATGTATTAAGCACCTATTAGGTATTCAGGCACTGGGCTGAGGATACAAAGAAATGCAACAAGCAATTCTCACTCTTCAAGAGAGTGAGATAATCTAATCTAATTGGGGAGACAACATTAAAACAATTATGTACAAACAAGTATAGAACTGAAAATAATCTCAGAGGAAAGACATAAGCATTAAGGGGGGCAGGAAAAGTTTTCTTGCAGAAGATAGGATTTTATCTGAGACTTGAAGGAAGTGGGGAGATAAATAGAAATGAAAAGGGAGAGAATTCCAAGGATAAAGGGTCAGAAATGAAGTGTTGTGTTTAAGGAACTGCAAGTAAATCAATGTTGTTTCACCAAAGCATTAAAAAAGCAAATAAAATACAGACTTCTTCTCTGGTATGAAGGGAAGGCCAAAAATGTTTGCTCAAATTTTCCAGATAGTGGGGGTGCTGTGCCCTTCACTCCCATGATGTGGAAGGGATAAATCTTATCAATCTTGTTTATTAATTTTGGTATTAATCTTGTTCTTTATCTATGTCATAACATATAAGCATAAGTATCACCCAAAGTTTTGTCCTGTGTCTTCTTCCATTGAATTTTTTCTCTCTTTTAAATCCTTTGATGACATCATCAATTTCTATAAGTTCAATGATCATTTTAAAGTAGATGATTCTCAGATATATATGTACAGTCGTAGTCTCTCTCCTGAACTCTCATCTATGAACTACTATGAAATATCTTTGGGGTATTTCAAATGGAATGTCCTGTAGGCACTTTAAACTCAACATGTACAAAACAGAATTCATAATTTTCTCCCCAAACTCTCTCATTCCTAAATTTCATGTAATTGTCAAGGGTCTTACTTTCCCTCCAATCTCTCAAGATTACAAATATCTGTCATCCTTGATTCCTAATTTTTATTCATTCCTTTTACACATATTGTTTCCAAATCTTATTTCATACACTGGAATATTTACCATATATGCTCTCTTCTCTCTATTTACATAGCTATCCTTCTATTATAAACTCTGATCACCTCTGTCTTTGACCCTTGCATTAGTCTTTTCCTTGTTTTCCTTTCCTTGTCTCTTCACACTATAATCCTTCCTCTACTTAGCTGCCAAAGGGATTTTTCTAAAGGTTAGGTTTGCTTATGTGATTTCCCCCTTCTAAATAAACACTAATGGCTCTCTATTACTTCTCTGTTCAAATATAGTCTTTTATTTGGCATTTAAGGCTCTTTTTTAAAAACATGAATCCTCCCTAAATTTCTAGTCATCTTACTCTTTACTTTCTTTTTTGATCTCTATGATCAACCAGTATTGATCTAATTGCTGTTCTAAAAATATGACAATCCCTGTCCATTCTCTTTTTCTTTGTGATGACTATTTCTCAGTCCTGGAATGCTTTTTCTTCTCATCCATACTTAGTCTTCCTGACTTTTTTTCAAGATTCAGTTCAAATCTTATCCTCTGTGGATACATACTCATATATGTATGTGTATATGTATGCACACTTATGCAAATACCTATATGGACATACATATACTCACATAAAGGTATGTATTCTATATATGCCTTCTTCATACACAGTTATTTTTATCTCCTCTCCCTTCTCAGAATTTGAGCTTTTCCAAGCACAGGAACAACTTTTGCGTCCACTTATATCCCCAGTACTTAACACCTGTCACATATTAAGTGCTTATTTTAATTCTTACTGGTTGATTAATTGAGAATTGAAATTATACTTTGACTTCTACTATTTCATGTCTCTGGATCAGGATTATCATTTATTTCCTGAGTTTCTCATTTATGTTTAACCTATCTATTTTTAACTGATGTTTTGCAAATCAAGTTTTAGAAAATACCACATTGGGGCAGCTAGGTGGCACAGTAGATAGAGCACCAGCCTTGAAGTCAGGAAGACCCGAGTTCAAATCTTACCTCAGACACTTAACATGTCCTAGATGTGTGACCTTGGGCAAGTTAGATAACCCCAATTGCCTCAGCAAAAAAAAAAAAATACCACATGTATTCCTATCAATTTAGGAGGATCATAAAGGAAATTTATTTCTGTGTCCACAATTTGAAATAAAAGTTGAAACATTGTGACTAAGTCTACTTTAGAAAATAGACATGGGTAAAAATTTTTAAATTTTTTTTTAGAAAAATTTTTATTGGAAAAAAAAATCACAATGTTAAATTTTTTAGAATAAGCTGAAAAGTGAATAAGATCCATGAGAGGGCAAGGCTGCAATAAGGGAAGGAAATCAATATGCCTCAGCAATACTTAAGAAATATTTTTCATCTCAGAAAATGATCTTAGGAACACTTTTGCTATTTTAAAATTCAGCCTGAACACTTGTGCAAAGATGTTCTTTAATATGTTACATTTTGTGAAGAACTATATATAGCTATATGCAATATCCTAATCTAAAGGAGGAAAATGAAATATGGAGACAATGCTGATGTTCTGCTCAAAAAAATGTTTAGTTAGGAATTGAAGAGAATGCAAACTTGGTCCAGCAAACAACTCTGATTGCAATATCATTATGTGGAGCATTCTAGACATCTGCATTACTCTGCAGATTATTTAAAAAAATAGATCCTTCCTTCCTTCCTTTTCACTCGTTCTTTCCCTTACTCCCTCCTCCCTCCTCTTCCTTCCTTCCTTCCTTCCTTCCTTCCTTCCTCCCTTTTTTCCTTCCTTCTTCCCTCCCTTTCTTCCTTCCTTCCTCCTTCCCTCCCTTCCTTCCTCCCTCCCTTCCTTCCTCCTTCTCTTCCTTCCTCCCTCTCTCCTTCCCTCCCTCCTTCCCTCTCTCCCTCCTTCTCTCCCTTCTTCCTTCCCTCCCTCCTTCCCTCCCTTCCTCCCTCCTTCCCTTTTTCCTTCCTTCCTTCCTCCCTCCCTTCCTCTCTTCCTTCCTTTCTTCCTCCTTCCCTCCCTCCCTCCTTCCCTCTTTCCCTCTTTTCATCCCTCCCTCCCTCTCTCCTTTCCTCCTTCCCTCCCTTCCTCCCTTCCTCCATCCCTCCCTTCTTTCTTCTCTCCTTCATTCCCTTTTTCCTTCCTTCCTTTCTTCTTCTTTTTCTTCCTTCCTTCCTTCCTTCCTTCCTTCCTTCCTTCCTTCCTTCCTTCCTTCCTTCATCTCTTTCCTTCCCTCCCTCCTCCCCCTCTCTCTTTTTCTTTCTTTCTTTTTCTTGAATTATATTCCAACTTCTTGGATTTCCGTGCATTAGTGATGTGTAAAAAAAAAGATCCTTCAATTTCGGAAAAGTTAGATGTTCCTTTAAAGAAAAAAAGAATAACATTTCAGCTTGGTATTATTTTAGTATTTACCACTCTGTATTGTCTTAGACATCATCTTGGCAAAGGGTTCCTAAACAACTGCCACTTTTAGCACTGCTGCCAAAAGGCTCCCTTTCACAATAAAGCATGCTGTGCTTTGGCAGGAAATCAATAAAGTGAAAATCTGTTCTCATCATCCATACATTTACCATCACAATCAACAATCAAAGGCAAGACCTGGGTTCTTTATCCACAGGCTCCAGCCTCCCAATTTTCTTCTATGAAAGGCAGCATAAATTAGAACCCTTGGTTCCTGTTAGCTGGGCTTAATGGGTATGATTTATGAACCATTAAATGAGGTTATGTAAATTGATCCTTAGCAGAACGCTAGCACACAGGTGACAGGTGCAGCACATTCGAATGATGAGTCCACAAGGGTTCTGCACACATCAGATTGCAGTGACATTCAGTTTGAGGAAAGAGAAATATGTTGTCAACAAGGAAGTGATTTAAATAGTGCCCTGGGTTTGTCAGCAATTATTCCTTTCTTCTTAATTGCTGCAAACTATATAAATTCTAATAGGAAATAAATTAGTGATTTACCAGTTAATGATAAGGGATACAGAGGAGAAGGGTTTTAACTATTTTAAAAGCCATATTACAAGTGAGGTCATATATTTGGATGACTTCATTTATGCTGTCAAAATTGAAGAGCTGTATAAAACAAGAGTTTTCCAAAGTGTGGCAATGAGGCATGAGATTTTGTTAGGGCATATGAAGCAATGGCCAAAATTGTTGACTATTTTTGAGTATTGTTCCTCATAAATGCATTTCTTTTTAAAATGGAAACAAAGTATAAATAAAAATCAACAAAAGCAAAAATAAAACAAATCTACTCCAATTGATGGCGAATGCATCCCAGCAATTACTTAATATAGTATCTCAAACAAGACCAAATTTGAGTTGGTTCATGTCAAATTTCCACACAGGCCTGATCCATTGTCACTGTCAATTGGCATAGGCTCATGAAAGAGAAGTTATGTTGTCAAGATCGTTGCTTCACTTGAATTTAAAGTTTGAAAACTCAAAGTTAAACAATCTTTATGTGAAAGTTAAAAACATGAAAACTGTCATGTTTTTTCATTGTACTATATTTTGCTAACTATAATAATTAAAAAAAATCCTTGTAGTTTAAAAATAACTCAGTAGAAATCATTCAAATTTTCAACACAAAAGGGTTTATTAATTTTTACTAATACTTTTTGTTTTATATTACATTCATTTCTGAGTATATTCCTCTCCCATTTTCTCCCCATTAAGAAATCCATGATAACAAAAATTTAAAAAGACAAAAATAACAACAAAAGTAGCAGTAGCCACTAACACATTGATAATATTCCAAAATTATAAAACTATTTAAGTTTTCTAGCTGCCTTTTTCTACCCAAAATGGAGGGAGATATATTTTCTGCTGCTTATTTTTTGTTGATAAGCATAGTCATTATAATCACACAGTATTCAATTTCTCAACAATTAAATTTAAATTCTATTGCCTTAATTTTTTGTCTTAAATTCCTAAAACTGATGGAATAAAAATTCTTTGTAATAAATAAATATCTAATTGTTTTGGAAGGAAAATCCACTAGAGCAATTGAAATTAATACACACAAAGATAAATAAGGAAGGCAATTTAAAGAAATCGAGAAATGCAATTTTAAAAGTCCAGTTCCAGAAAATAAGGTCCTTTATATTTATTATTGGGATTGATGAGCTCTGTTGTTGAAGAAAAGATTAATATGGTTGCTTTGTATAAAAGCTTTAGTAGCAGATAACATGAAACTTAATAACTAGAAACATCTTAAAATCTGCACATATTCAGATTAAGTTATCAAGGCAAGGAGATTTTTCAAGTTAAAATTGTGTGTTTTTAATAAATAAATAGGTTTCATCATGGGATGAGAAAAATGTTTAATTTAAAGCACTGAATTTGGAGATATGGGATCTGAGTTTAAACTCTGCCCTTTACTAACTGTCATTTTTGGCTTCTTAAAGCCCCAGTTTCTTCATGTATAAAATGAAATCACTATCATTTGTAGTCAAATGAAAAAAAATTCTCTAAATCATTATTGATTATATTAAATTAAAATAACCTTGAGATAACAGAGTAGCTAAAATAATTGAAATGACAAGTGGAAAATATTGGAGGGGATATGGAAAAATAGGAAATAATTCATTGTTGGTGGAATTGTGAATTGATCCAACTATTTTGGAAAATGCTCTGGAATTATTAAATTATATATAATGTTTGACTTAGTGATATTACTTCTTGATCTATTTCCACAGATGATTAGGAGAAAAGAAAAAGAAGTCATATGTTTTAAAATATCTATAGCAGCTTTCTTTTTGGTGGCAAAAAACTAGAAACTGTAGAGCTGTCCATCAACCGGGGACAGCTGAACAAATTATGGCATACAATTGTGATGGAATACAATTATGGTATAAGAAATAACAAACTTGATGATCTTAGGGGAAAAAAAACATGAATAGGGTTACATGAAATAAGAGTGAAATGAACAGAACTAAGAAAACATTTTATACAGTAAGAGCAATATTGTTTTAAGATCAGCTTTGAGCAAGTGAGTCATTTTGATTATTTAAATGCCCCAATTAACTACAAAGAACCTATAAGGGAAGACTATCCATATCCAGAGAAAGAACTGAAAAATATAATTGTGTATAGAATGGTTTTACATCTGTAACACAATACATATATACATATTTATGTTTAATGCAAGTCATCTCTAAGATGGGAGGAGTGAAGAAAAAAATAAAAAAAGACAGTTACATGATAATTTTATTATATATTTTAAAAGGATAGCAAGATGTATCTAATAGATTTGTAATTTCACGAGAAACCTTTTTTTTTTTACTATTCTACTATGTTATGAAAATGCTTGTTTTATTTCTTAAGTGCATAATAAAATAATTTTAAAGCAATATTTGTTAAAAAAAATCATTGGTGTTACCTTCAGTCACTAGTTCAAATCTTATGAAAAGTAGCTTGTAGATAATGTGTTAGGAAGGGTAATTGAACATATACTTCATAGCATTTTATATCAATAGTAGAATAAATACTGTTTCTCAGTCTGGAAGATAAGATTGTTTAAAGCTTTGTTTAAATAGTTGATCTGCTCAGGGGAAATTACTACTTTAGTTAACAGATGCTACCCATTAAGCTTTTGAGGTATCATAAAAAATATATATATCTGTTTACATACATACATACATCTTATATATACATGCATATATATATATATATATACATTGTATGTTGGGTTTAGAAAATTGAAAATTAACATTTTCTATATATTGTGTTTTTATTTATTTTGCTAAATACTTTCTATTACAATTCAATATGATTCAGGAGGGTTTTCTGTTGAATCTAGTGAGTTTAACACCTTTGTATGTAGATAACAGGAAGTCACTGGAGTTTATTGAGCAAGACAGCAACATAGTTAGATCTAGGCTTAAGGAAGATAATTTTGATAGCAGAGTGTAGGATTGATTGGAGTGGAGAATTTGATTGGTTAATCAGTAGGCTATTACAATAGTAAAAGTGCAATAACACAGAAAAGAAAAGTGTATATGCGAAACATAAGAAGGTAAAATTGACATGCCTTGACAACAAATTAGAAATGAAGAATAAGAGCAAGTGAGGACTCACAAATGACACCTAGGTTGTAAGCTTGGGATGATGGTGACCTTGATATTAATAAGGGAAGTTTAGAAACTAGGAGGGCTTGAGGGGGAAATTAAATTCTAAACATACTGAGTTTAAAAAATCTACAGGACATCTGATTTGAAATGTCTAAGAGTTGGAAGTACAAAACTGGAGGTCAGGAGAAAAGTTAAGATTGAACAAAGAGATTTGAGAATAATGTTCATAGAAATGAAAAAATGAACTTATACAATCTGTTAATATGACAAATCAAATAGCATAGAAGAAAAAAAAGAAAATGGCCCAAGACAGAAGTGCAAAGAGATCAAAAAGTCTAAGGATTGAAAAAAGACAATTAGATTTAATTATTAAGAAATCATCAGTAACTTTGGAGTTCTGTTGAACTCAGAAGCTAGATTGTAGAATTAAGAAGAGAGTGAAAGGAGAGGAATCTGTGGCATATATTGTAGAAAACCTGAAGGAGTTTGTTCATAGAAGGCAAAAGATATATAAGATGATAAATTAGTAGTCATAGAAGGATCATGTGAGATTTTTGAAGTTGGGGAAGACATGCACATGTTTATAGGCACCATATATATGTTTATAGGTGCCACTACACACTTGTCAGATTGGCTAAAATGACAGGAAAAGATAATGATGAATGCTGGAGGGATGTAGGCCAATAAATTTCAAGTTCTCCAAATTTCCTCCACAAACAGAATAAATTTGTACCTCAGGGCGAACATAGACTGGTAAAAGATCAAGAAATTTTGGAACAGAACACAGTCCTTTTGATACAACCCAAGAAGATCTGACCCCCTGCCGGGGATTGATCAGTGTGAAGTGCAAACACTTTTGGAACAGAAACACCAAGTGGCATTTGGTAGGAGCCTCAGCAGGAACCACAGAAACTTTCACTTTCAGAACTGAGAGCAGAGTCAGGGATCTGAGTGTGGGAAAACTGAGTAAATCTCAACTGATTAGGCATGCCAAACACAGCTGTGCTGCATAGACACAGCCCTGGGCAGGAGGGAGCCAGCACAATCATTAGTGAGGCAGGGACACTGATAGCTACTGGCACTTTCAGGAGGGTGGAGCTCTTGATTTGGCATTCTTGTTTAGAAGGAAGAGCTGAAGTAAAGATAGAGGCACTGTTTCCCTCTCAGCCATTGTTCAAGGTGCTTATACTAATACTTATGATCTAAAAAAAACAAAAACAAAAACAAAAAAATGAACTAGCACAAAAGAAAGAACCCAACCATAGAAACTTACTATGGGAATAGGGAAGACCAGGATTACTCTTCAGAAGAGGACACTAAAATAAAAATAAAAGAGCTCCTACCCCAAAGAGTAATGTTAAATAGTTTCCTGTTGAGAGAGAATTTAGAATTAAAAAAGGAATTCAAAAATCAAATGAGAAACATTGAGGAAAAACAATCATCCAAGAAAAATAAGATTATGAAAAAAGTTAAACAACTAGAAAAAAATCTTAAATATGAAAATAACTCTGAAAATTAGAATTGGGCAAGGGGGAAGCCAGTGAAGTTATGAGAGACCAAGAAATAACAAAGCACATTTTAAAGAATGAAAAAAATAGAATAGAATGTCAAAATGTTGCAGTTTTCTTTCAGGATTTCCTGGAAGATAGTATCTAGGTTCTTTTTTTCATCATGGCTTTCAGAAAGCCCTATAATCCTTAGATTGTCTCTCCTAGATTTATTTTCCAGGTCAGTTGTTTTTCCTAGGAGATATTTCATATTTTCTTCTATCTTTTCATTTTTTTTGTCTTTGTTTGACTGATTCTTGAAGTCTTGTTGAGTCATTCACTTCCATTTGTTCAATTTTAATTTTTAATGTCTTATTTTCTTCAGTTACTGTTTTTAGCTCCTTTCATTCTTTTCCCATTTTTTCCATTATTTTTACAATGATCTCATTTTGTTTCCCCATATTTCTTCTAACTCTCTTTTAAGATCCTTTATGTAATATTCAAAGAAAGCCTTGTGACATGGGGGTCCAGCTTATGTCTTTCTTTGGGGCTTTTTCTGGAGTTGCTTTACCATTAGGGACCTCAGGATTTGAGGTCTGTTCTTCCCTCTTTCCATAAAACTTTCTATGGTGAGAGTTCTCTTTGTTTTTTTATTCATTTTTTTTAAAGGTGTGAGGTTTGTTCAAGGCAAAGGAGGGGCAGCTGCTTTAATTTGTCCTGGGGCAGTTCTGCTGATTGAATTATTTCAGGTGCTGATCAGTTCTGCTGATTGATTGATTGCTTTAGGGTGCTGTGTAATGGCAGCTAGGTCTGGTGCTCTTCAGGGGCTCAATGGTTCACAATCTACCCCCTCCCCCCACAAAAGGCAGATCTTCCAAACCACCTGCTTACAATCAGGACAGATTGGCCCAAAAGGCCCACAGAAGACTCCCACATGTGTGAAAGCTACAACACTCTTCTCCAGCTCCCTGCTCCAGCTCCCTGCCCCGTCTCCCTGTGCTGCAGTCTGGGTTCAGCAGACCACCCCCTGCCCAATTAAAACAGACCTGTTTCGAAGTTCTTCCAGAGTATCTTCTTCTAGAAATGTGTTGTCCTCCAGATATTGTGGATTCTTTGACTTCAAAACCAGTCTAGAGGCTTCATCTGCTTTTGGTTTGAGGGAAGGTTAGAGGAGGTTACTTGTGTCTGATCTCTGCCATCTTGGCTCCACCTCAGAAGTCCATGCCCTTAAATTTTCAATTCTTTTTCACCACAAAGCCACCATAAATATTTTTGTACAAATAGATCCCTTTCTGTTTAAAAACTATCCTGAGATATAAACCTAGTAGTGATATTTCTATATCAGAGAGTGGACACAATTTGATTGTCCTTTGGTCATGACTCCAAATTACATTCCAGAATGCTTGGGTCCATTTACAATTCCATCAACATTCACGTCTCAATTTTCCAACATATCCTCCAAAATTTATTATTTTACAATCTGATAGGCATAAAGCTGTTTTTATTTTCAGAATTGTTTTTTCATTTCTCTATTCAATAGTGACTTAGATAATCCTTCATATGAGTATATATAGCTTTAATTTCTTTATCTGAAAATTCTTTATATCCTTTGACCATTTAAAAATTGTGGAATGACTTATATTCTTATAAATTTGAATTAATTGAGGAATGAGACCTTTATCAGAGATATTTGCTGTAAAATTATTTCCCAGCTTCCTGAGTTTCTTCTTATTTTGCATTGACTTTGCACAAACATTTTAATATAGTCAAAATTATCCATTTTATATCTCATAATGCTCTCTATCTCTGATCATAAGTTCTTCCTTTCTCCATAGAGCTGAGAGGCAAACTATTCCTTACTTTATAAATTTGCTTATATTATCATTTTATATATATATACATACATATATAAATACATATATATGTATATAAAATGTTGGTCTCTACTTAATTTGTGCCAATTTTTTTCCAGCTTCCCCAGTAATTTTTTTCAAATAGTAAGTTCTTCCAGAAACAGGGGACTTAGGGTTTATCATCACACTACATTAATGTGGTTATTTACTACATTTACAATATTTCATTTTATTATATTTATTCTGCCTTGTGTACATAATCTATTCTATTGATCACCATTCTATTTCTTAGCCAGTACTAGATAATTTTGATGATTACTGCTCTATAATTTAATTTGAGATCTAGTACTGCTAGGCTACTTTCCTTGACAACTTTTTCATTAATGCCCTTTATATTCTTGACCTTTTACTCTGATTTTAGTCATTGTATTGGCTCTGTCTGAAGATGACATTCTCAGCTATATCTGATAAATTTATAGGCATGTGTTTTCACTTTTTACTATTGCTTTTTGAAGTCAGTACTATTTTTTTCCCCAAAAAGCAATTTTATAAATCTTAACCTGTTGGAAACTCTGAGAATGTCTATCCTCTTCGTCCTTTCCTCTTTATTATTTTGACCATAAAGTCTTAATTTTTTTGTCACCTTGAGTTGATCAGTCTTGTTGGGGGAGTATGGAGTGTATAATCTGTACTGTTATTACTGTACTCTCTAAATATATTTTCTAAAAATGTAATTGCCAATTCTCTGAAGATTTAACCTCTAAGTATGTTAGGTTGTGGCTCAACGGGGCTGCTTCACACAAATGTATAAGCATATGTGTATGTGTGTGTATATGTGTATATGTGTGTATATATATATATATGTATATGTTCACACATGCCTACACACACACACACACATATATATATATATATACACATATGTGTGTGTCTGCCTCTATTAATATGATACTTTGGTATGACTCTTTTTTGACTTGAAAGTTATCCAGTTTCTTTTAGAACAGGGGTAGGCATAATTAGAGACATTAAATTTTATCAAAATTGTTTTTGGCATCATTGTGATGATAATGCATCAATTTTTTTATTGTGGATATCAAATAGTCTAGCATTCTCACTCTATGTAGGTCTATTTTAAGTTAATTATACTTGAAGATGGATTTTTCAGTAATTACCAAATTCTGGTACTTTACCCCTTTTACTCCTTAGTCAAAAATTTGTTTTCTTGTGTTTATAGAGTAAAAAAAAAACAATGCAAACTGTGAGTGCTTTGTGTAATATACATAAACATACAATTGTGCTACATTTGGAGGTATCAGTGGTGTTCTACTCTTTTGGCAATAGCTGTGTGATCTCTTCAATTTAAAAAATTAGGCTCAATATTCCACCAGGGAAGAAACTGACCAACTGGTCTTTTTTTTTATTAAAGCTTTTTATTTACAGAACATATGAATGATTTTTCTACATTAACCTTAGTAAAATTTTTTTTTCTTCCAAATTTTTCCCCTCTTTCTCCCCACTCCACCCCTAGATGACAGGTAATCTAATACATATTAAATATGCCAAAATATATGACAAATCCAATATATGTATACATATCTATACAATTATCTTTCTGCACAAGAAAAATCAGATCTAGAAAGAGAAAAAAAAAACCTAAGAAGGAAAACAAAATGCAAGTAAATATTCACAGAAAGCGTTAAAATGCTGTGTTGTGGTCCACACTCAGTTCCCACAGGCCTCTCTCTGGATGTATATGACTATCTTCATCGCTGAACAATAGGAACTCTTTTGAATCACCAGAGAACCATGTCCATCAGAATTGATCATCGTATAGTCTTGTCATGTATAATGATCATCTGGTTCTGCTCATTTCACTTAGCATCACTTCATGCAAGTCTCTCCAGGCCTCTCTGAAATCATCCTGCTGGTTGTTTCTTACAGAACAATAATATTCCTTAACATTCATATACCATAACTTATTCAGCCATTCTCCAATTGATGGGCATCCTTTCAATTTCCAGTTTCTAGCCACCACAAGAAGGGCTGCCACAAACATTTTTGCACATGTTGGTCCCTTTCCTCCTTTAAGATCTTTTAGGCCCAGTAAAAATCATTGCTGAATCAAAGGGTATACACACCATGTAATTCATGTACGGGAGTGAAGCACTTGAGCCAATGATGCTTTCCAGTTTTCAAAGAAGCTACAGTTTCAGGTACCTCCTTTGAATAGCTTGCTCTGCCATATATAAACTTACTATTTCTTCCTTGATCTAGCTTATACTTTAATTTCATTGGATTCTTTATTTTTTAAATTTATTCATAACATTGTACAAAAAGATGGTTGCTCCTGAAACTGCAAATCTATTATTTATAACTTGTTATTTCTTTCAAATGTACAATTTCTTGCAGTATAGATAACTGGAAATTTTCTACATCCCCCTTCATTAAAAGTTGCCTTGTTCCTCTACAAGCCCCTACAATATATTTTCAATTCTTGTTAAATTGTGTATTTTGGGGTCTTTTCTTCACTATTTTGATCCCTTGCTTTAATTTTTGACTTCCTCATTCAGTTGCTGATTACTGGGATATCGCCCTTGATATTTGTGAGAAATTCATTGAAGGACTGGTTACTTTGAGAGGACAAAGTGAATATTAGGAGGTCCCTTGGTTCCCTAACCCATGATGGCTGAAATGGGGGGAAAAGAGACTTAAAGCTTACTGACTAAAATGATTCTGAGAAAGCAATCTTAGAGAAAAAAACTCAAACTGATGGCATTAGTGAATCATTACTGATTTAAAATTATTATTTTTTTTTACGATTTTGTTGTTACTGTATAAATTGTTTTCTTGATTCTGCACTCTTTCCTCTGCAATGATTCTTGCCATTATCTATTGCTTTCTCTGAAATTATCCTTTGCATTATTTCTTATGGTACAATAATATTCAAGTACATTTATTCATCCATTCTCCAATTGATTCTCTTTATTTATAGTTCTTTGCTACAACAAAAAGATAAATTATATAAATATTCTTATACAATAGCACTTTTCCCTCTTTCTCTGATTTCCTTAGTATATAGGCCAAGTGGTAGGATTTTGGGGTCACTTTAGTGATTTTTGGAGTATAGTTGAATGCTTTTCTTGAAAGGCAAAACCAATTGATAACTCCACCAACAGAAAATCGATCTGCTTATCATCCTATAGCCCTTTTAAAAATTTTCATTTTCTATTTTTGTCATCTTTGCCTATGTATATGCAAATTAAATTAATTCTGAGCTTCTACTTAATGTTAAGTATTAATATAATTAGCTAATTATTATTGATCAATTAATATTGAGGCCAGATTTGTATTCAGGAAAATGAGATTTCCTGATTCTAAGTCCAATGCTCTATCTACTGTGCCATCTCACTATCCTTGTTTCTGCATATTGTATACCTAATCTATTCTGCTGGCTATTTTTCCTACTTTTTTAAACCAGCACCAAATAGCTTTGATTATTCATTTATTGTGTAATATGCTTTGAGATCTGGCACTGATGAGCTTTCTTCAATTTTTTTTCCTTTTTTTTCCCTTGAGATTCTTAACATTTGTTTTACTCTATATTAATTTTAGTGTTTTATTTTCTAGATCTTTAAAATATTCCTTCAGGTTGCAAAACATCAAGAAATAATAAAACTAGAAAAAAATAATAGAGAATCTGAAATATCTCATTAGAAAAACAATTTATTTAGAGAGCAGATCCAGGAGAGACAATATAAGAATTGGTCAGGCCACCTGGAAGTTAAGATTAAAAAAAAAGAATCAAAGAAATAATATTACGAGAAATGATTAAGGAAAATTGCCCTGAAGTTCTAGAATAAGGGTAAGTAGAAAGAGAAAAAAATTTGCCATTCGCTAGCTGAAAGAGATCCTTATCCCATGAAGAAAACTTGTAGGAATGTCAGAGTTAAGTTTCAAAATTCCCATGTTAGAAGAAAATAATGCAAGCAACAAGAAAAACAATTTAAAATAATGTGGAAAACCAGTCAGGATTTCATAAGACCTAACAGCTTCTTCCTTGAAAGACCTCAAATATTATATTTCAAAAAATATAAAAATATTTAAAAACCCTAAAAAAAATTAAAAATATACATGGGGTTACATCCAAGAATAACTTATCCAGCAAAGTTGAATGTAATCCTGAATGAAAAAAAAATTGAATTTGACAAACTGAAAGACTTTCAGGAGTAGGAAATGTTGCTTAAATGTTGGAGGAATGGGCCTTCTCAAGGATGCCCTCTCAAAACACCCTGAGTGGGCATCAGAAGTGGGAGTTATGGGATGTTTGAAAAGATATGGAAAAGCTATTTTGCTGCATGGGATAAGAAGTTGATTGTCTTCCTCCAGCAAGGACCCAGTTGAAATCATGCAACATAAATCTGTAATAAATCCAGTAAGCATAATTTTATGATTTATTTTCAGAATTATTAGGATGCATTTGAATAGATATGAAGAAAGCAAATAGTGGGAGTAATTAAGGACTCAGGCTTAACAAAGGAAGATCAGAAATACAATAAGGAGCCAAGGACTTAAGAAAAAGAAATATAGATTTCAGCTTGGTGAAACTTCAAGGGTTTGGGAAGAGCAAATAATGTCGACAGGGAAAGGTTATGGTAAAGAAAACGGTTTAGGATTGTCAAAAGCATAGGGAGAAGTGTAATGACGATTGTTCAGATAAGGGAATTCCAGATTCATAAACAGAAATTGAACATTTGTAGGTGATTACATTTTAGTTTCAGATGTAAGTAACTTCAGACTCATACAAATTGAATAAGATTCTATGAAAAAAAATAATAAAAGACTTGTCACCCTTGTGCTTTAATTTAAAAATATCAATGCTGCTGCTGTTGTTGCTGCTGCTGCAGGTGACAATGGGCAGCATTGATACAGGAATCACAATGTACCAGGCATTATTTGATTTTCACAATAACTCTGAAAGAGAGATTCAATTATTAATCTTATTTTCCTAATGAAGAAATTGGCAAGCAGAAGTTACATGATTTGTCCAAAGTCACACAACTAGTAAATGTCTGAGGCTGAATTTGAATTCTTATTTTCCTGACTCCAGGTTCAACACTCTATTCACTGAGCCACCTGCCACCCCCATATGATCTATAGGTTTCAAAAGACCAATGAAAAGAAGAAATTCAAATCAACTAGGTTCAATGCAACAAACATTTATTGAACATTTATTATATCTTAGGTGTTGTGTTAAAGATGAGAAATTTCTGCCTTCCAAGAAGTTACAAAGCACCTCATGGAATATTAAAGGACATAGAGATAAAGTGAGAGTCATAGTTTTTCAAACCTAAAATACCAAGAAACAGCTAGGTGGTAAAGTAGATAATTTCTTAATTTGAAATACATACTATTATTATTATATGCTTACATTATACATTTACATATATAGGCAACTACTTTCCAGAAGTGTTGTGAGAATCAAATGAGATATTTGTAAAAGAATTAGCAGTGTTTGGCATTTAGTAGGTACTATATAAATCTTAATTGTTATTGTTATTAATAATAAGGTTAATGTGTTATAACAATCTATAGATGATTATCAAGAAATGAAACAATCTGAGAAGGGGAATAATATGATCAGAATTGTACTTTGAAAGAATTGTCTGGTAATAGCATATGGCCCTGATTAAGGACCTGTATTTTGCCATACTCTTGTGAAGAAGTAAAGGATCTAAAATTAGAATGGCAACAGTGTGAAAGGAAATTATGAAACAGATGTCAACAACATCTTGCAGGTAAAATAAATAGCATGTGGAGGTTTAATTAGTAGAAAAAACTAAAGATGAATCTGAGATTTTTTTAATCTGGGTGACTAACATTACATGGGAGCCATTCAAAAAATAAGGAAGAAAGGCAAATATTTTGTTTTAAAAGAGAAGATAACAATCATTGTAGACATGCTGAATCTGATATAATGGTGGAATATCAGATAGAAATATCCAACAAGTTAGAAATGTGGATTGAAGCTGAGGAGATAGTAAAGCTAAAAATAAAAAATCTGTAGTCATCCAAATAAAAGTACGAAAGCACCAAGAAAGATGAATGGCTGAACTTTCCACTCTCCACTTGATGGGCATCCATTCAGTTTCCAGTTTTTAGTCACTACAAAAAGGGCTGCCACGAACATTCTTGCACATGTGTGTCCCTTTCCCTCCTCTAAGATCTCTTTGGGATATGAGCCCAATAGAAACACTGCTGGGTCAAAGTTGTATGCACAGTTTGACAACTTTTTGAGCATAGTTCCAAATTACTCTCCAGAATGGTTGGATCTGTTCACAGCTCCACCAACAATGTATCAGTGTCCCAGCTTTCCCACATCCCCTCCAACATTCATCATTATCTTTTCCTGTAATTTTAGCCAATCTGACAGGTGTGTAGTGGTACCTCAGAGTTGTCTTAATTTGAATTTCTCTGATCAATAGTGATTTGGAGCACCTTTTCATATGACTAGAAATGGTTTTAATTTCATCATCTGAAAATTGTCTGTTCATATCCCTTGACCATTTATCTGTTGAAGAGAGGCTTGAATTCTTATAAATATGAGACAATTCTCAATATATTTTAGAAATGAGGCCTTTATCAGCGCCCTTAAATGTAAAGATGATTTCCCAATTTGATTATTCCCTCCTAATCTTCTCTGTATTAGTTTTGTTTGTAGAGAAACTTTTTAACTTAATATAACCAAAATTATCTATCTGGTGTTCAATTAAGAGTTCCAGATCCTCTTTGGACATAAATTTATTCCATCTCCACAGGTCTGAGAAGTAAACTATACTACGTTCCTCTAATTTGCTTACAATATCACTCTTTATATCTAGATCATGAACCCATTTAGATCTTTTCTTGGTATGTGGTGTTAGGTGTGGGTCAAGCCCTAATTTCTTCCACACTAGTTTCCAATTTTCCCAGCAGTTTTTGCTGAATAGTGAGTACTTATCCCAAAAGCTGGGGTCTTTGGGTTTATCAAACACTAATTTGCCAAAGTTATTGCCTAGATTGTCCTGATAACCTATCCTATGCCACTGATCGACTGCTTTATTTCTTAGCCAGTACCAAATGGTTTTGATGACCGCTGCTTTATAATATAGTTTTAGATCTGGTACAGCAAGGCCACCTTCATCTGCCTTTTTTTTCATTAATTCCCTTAGTAAGAGGCTTTTAGTCAAAATACAGAGAACATTAGCCACATTGTCCTGGCTCAACAGGCCAGTGGATCAGCAGGACAGCTGTAAGACCTCCAAACCAAGAACAAAAGACAAATTGTAAGTCCTTGAACCCCAGAAGAGCAGGTGGGACTAGACCAGGCTAAGCCAGTGCAGGGGAAAGTTCAGTACTACCATTGGTCCCAGCTTAAAAAGTCAATGAGAGACTCCTATCCTTCTGCAAAAGAAGTTTGAGAGAGTGTCCCCTGTGTCCTAGGAGCAGATATGAACTTTTAAAAATGAGCAAAAAAGCAAAAAACTCCTTGATCATAAAAAGCTACTGTAGTGACAAGGGAGATCAGAGTATAAATCTATAAGAGGATAGCTGATTGGAAAATTTGATTGTCTCTAGGACTCTAGAGAAGCATAAGGAAGTAATCAAGAAAGTGACTTTTCACTTTCATAAAAATTATTAGGGATTTAATAAGGTTTATCTTTATATTTCTACATGGGAAGATGATACTTATAACTCATTAAAACTTTTTCATTATCATGGCAGTTAGAAGGAATACATATAGACAGAAGACACAGGTGTGAATAGAATATGAATGAATATACAAGAGAGAGAGAATAAGCAAGAATAATTAGCAATAGTTATTGTAAAAAGAATTTCAAAGCAAGTTTCTCTAAGACCTCACTTCTTAAACATTGAGGGAATTGAGTCAAATACTAAAAAAATAAGAGACCTGTCCCAATTGACAAATGATCAAAAGATAAGATCCATGCCCAAAGGATTTCATGCATTTCCTTTGATCTAACAACGCCATTAGTAGGCATGAATACCAAAAAGAAATAGAAAAAAAGGAAAGTGATCTATATGTACAAAAATATTCATAGCAACTTTCTTTTCAGGGAAAAAATGTTGACAATTTGAGGAGATTACATCAATTGACGAATGACTTAAGAAATTGTGGTATGTGTTTGTGATGGAATATTATTATTCTATGGGAAATGATGAGCAAGATGCTCTCAGAAAACAATAACAACAACAACCTGGAAAGTTGTTTTCAAACAAGGTGAAATGCACTATTTACAAAATAATAACAATGTTTTAGGATAATCAGCTGTAAATGAGTTTGCTATCCTCTGTAGTACAATCATCCATGATTATTTTTAAAGACAATGAAAAATACTATCCATTCCCAGAGAAGGAACTGATTGTGTCTGAATGCAGATTGAAGCATTCCCTCTTTTCCCTCCCTCTCTCTCTCTCTCTCTCCTTCTCTCTCTCTCTCTCTCTCTCTCTCTCTCTCTCTCTCTAAACTTAATTATTTTTGAAGACTTTTATTTTCTTTAGGGTGGGAGATCTGTGTTTTCTTTCACAACTTGACTTTGATGGAAATGTTTTGCATAACTTCTTATAAGTTTTTTTAATAGTGGGTGGGAATAAGGGATAATACTTAGAACTCAAAAATTTTAAAAAAAATGCAAAAAATAATTTGAACGTAACTGGGGGAAAATATTAAATGAATAAATAGAATTGGAAGGACAATTAGAAAGGACAGAAGAAAGGAGTTCCTAACCTAGAGTCTATGGCATTAGTTTCATTAAAATGTTTTAATAAATATTTCAACAGAATTTTAAAAAAGAAAAGAAAATTACTTTTACATGTATTTGGAAAAATAAGATACTATTGTGGGAGAAAAAGAGGCTATAATCAAGAAAATGTTTCTAAGTTTGAGTATTCACAAGTCACTAATGATTTAACAGAGAAGTTTTTAAAAAGTGGTGGGTGTAATCAAGGGGTTAAGGGATGAGAATTTTGTGAGAAGGTGGAGGTCCTAAATGGAGTTTGTTGGTGAAAGGAAGGGGGAAAATGAAACTATTGCTTGAGAGAGTACCAGTAGTGAGAAAAGGCTGATATTTTCGTAAATTTCCAGTTCACCTTATATAGTGCTCTTATCATAAAAGACCTAAGATACATAACTGTGGCACTATTGCTGGGCATCAAGAAAATATACATATCAAATATTTTGAATTGCCTCTTCAAATGACTCTTGAATCATAATCTAACTTTGCTACTATTTTTTCTAGATCTGTAAAATAATTTCTTGGGAGTTTGATTGGTATGACACTAAATAAGTAAATTAGTTTGGGTAGTATTGTCATTTTTATTATATTCACTCGGCCTACCCATGAGCATTTAATTTTTTTCCAATTGATTAGGTCTGATTTTATTTGTGTGGAAAGTGTTTTGTAGTTTAGTTCATATAGTTTCTGACATTTTCTTGGCAGATAGATTCCCAAATATTTTATGCTATCATCCGTTATTCTGAATGGAATTTCTTTTTGTATCTCTTGCTGCTGAACTTTGTTGGTAATATATAAAAATGCTGATGATTTATGTGGATTAATTTTGAATCCTGCAACTTTACTAAAGTTGTGAATTGTTTCTAGTAGTTTTTTAGGTGAGTCTCTAGGGTTCTCTAAGTATACCATCATGTCATCTGCAAAGAATGATAATTTGGTTTCTTCATTACCTACTCTAATTCCTTTTATCTCTTTTTCTTCTCTTATTGCCAAAGCTAACATTTCTAATACAATATTAAATAGTAATGGTGATAGTGGATAGCCTTGTTTCACTCCTGATCTTATTGGGAATGGTTCCAGTTTGTCTCCATTACATATGATACTTGCTGATGGTTTTAAGTAGATGCTACTAATCATTTTAAGGAAAAGCCCATTTATTATTTTTGTTAGTTTGGTTATTAATTTAATTGATTATGCTGATAGTTTTCCTGATATTGAACCAGCCCTGCATTTCTGGTATAAATCCTACTTGGTCAAGATGTATTATCCTGGAGATAACTTTCTGTAATCTCGTTGCTAAAATCTTATTTAAAATTTTTTCATCTATATTCATTAGGGAAATGGGTCTATAGTTTTCTTTCTCTGTTTTCACCCTACCTGGTTTAGCTATCAGCATCGTATCTGTATCATAGAAGGAATTTGGTAGTATACCTTCTGTCCCTATTTTTTCAAATAGTTTGTATAGTATTGGAATTAATTGTTCTTTAAATGTTTGGTAGAATTCACATGTAAAACCATCTGGCCCTGGAGATTTTTTCTTAGGGAGTTGATTAATAGCTTGTTCTATTTCTTTTTCTAAAATGGGGCTATTTAAATAATCTATTTCCTCTTCTGTTAACCTGGGCAATCTGCAGTTCGCCATCTTGGCTCTGCCCCCCCCACATATCTATATCTTGTCCTAGGTTTTTCTTTGCATCAGTCCCATAATGCTAACTGCACTTTTGTTATCTTTAATAATAAATCTCATAGGTTTCTTCTCTCTATTGATTATCCCTAAGTATCTTCTTCGTAAATAGCATGTTATCTCCTCCTTCAGACTATAAGGTGCTTCAAAGTAGGTTCTGAAGTTTTTTGCATGTTTTATTTATTTATTTATTTTTGTCTTCCCAGTGTTGGGAGTAGTATCTAGCACATAGATGCTACTTAATAAAGCTTTCTAAATCACTATGTTCCAATAACTTAAAAACAAGTATTCCCTTTTCTGGAATTACCTACTACTACTGAGGGGACCATCACTCTCCTAGTTACCTATGATTGCAAACTTTGGTATCATCCTGGAAACTTCTCTCTAACTCATCCAACATATTCAATTATTTGTTACATATAATTTCTTTTTCTACATCTCACAAACTACCACCCAGCCCTCCTCACATCTTGCCTGGACTATTGCCTTTTTAGTGTTCTTGCCTCAAGTTTCTCTCTGCTTTTTTTTTTAAATTAAAACTTTTTATTTACAGAACATATGAGTGATTTTTCTATATTGACCTTTGCAAAAAATGTTTTTGTTGCAAATTTTTCCCCTCCTTCCCCTCACCCCCACCCCTAGATGACAGGTAGTTTAATACATGTTAAATATGTTAAATTATATGACAATCCAATGTATGTATACATATCTATACAGTTATCTTACTGCACAAGAAAAATCAGATCTAGAAAGAGAGAGAAAAAACAACCAAAGAAGGAAAACAAAATGCATGGAGATATTCACAGAAAGCGTTAAAATGCTGTGTTGTGGTCTGCACTCAGT
This sequence comes from Myrmecobius fasciatus, assembly GCA_023553655.1. Lineage (NCBI taxonomy): Eukaryota > Metazoa > Chordata > Mammalia > Dasyuromorphia > Myrmecobiidae > Myrmecobius > Myrmecobius fasciatus. The sequence continues at coordinate 28,426 of JAJPUD010009552.1, forward strand.
TCCCACAGGCCTCTCTCTAGATGTATATGACTATCTTCATCACTGAACAATAGGAACTGGTTTGAATCACATCATTGCCGAAGAGAACCATGTCCATCAGAATTGAACATCGTATTGTCTTGCTGCTGTGTATAATGATCTCCTGGTTCTGCTGATTTCACTCAGCATCAGTTCATGCAAATCTCTCCAGGCCTCTCTGAAATCCTCCTGTTGGTCGTTTCTTACAGAGCAATAATATTCCATAACATTCATATACCATAATTTATTCAGCCATTCTCCAATTGATGGGCATCCATTCAGTTTCCAGTTTCTACCGACTACAAAAAGGGCTGCCACAAACATATTTGCACATGTGGGTCCCTTTCCCTCCTTTAAGATCTTTTTGGGATATAGGCCCAGTAGAAACACTGCTGGGTCAAAGGGTATGCACAGTTTGATAACTTTTTGAGCGTAGTTCCAATTGCTCTCCAGAATTGTTGGATCCATTTACAATTCCACCAACAATGTATCAGTGTCCCAGTTTTCCCACATCCCCTCTAACATTCATCATTATCTTTTCCCGTCATCGTAGCCAATCTGATAGGTGTGTATTGGTATCTCAGAGTTGTCTTAATTGCATTTCTCTGATCAATAGTGATTTGGAGCACCTTTTCATATGAGTAGAAATAGTTTCAATTTCTTCATCTGAAAACTGTTCATATCATTTATCAGAGAATGGCTTGAATTCTTATATATTTGAGTCAATTCTCTATATATTTTAGAAATGAGGCTTTTCTCAGAACCTTTGAATGTAAAAATTGCTTCCCTTCTAATCTTGTCTTCATGTTTTGTTTGTACAAAAACTTTTTACTTGATATAGTCAAAATTATCTGTTTTGTGATTAATGATGATCTCTAGTTCTTCTTTGGTCACAAATTCCTTCCCCCTCCACAGGTCTGAGTGGTAAACCATCCTACATTGTTCTAATTTGTTTATAATATCATTTTTATGTCTAGATCATGAATCCATTTTGACCTTATCTTGGTACACGGTGTTAGGTGTGGGTTGAGGCCTAGTTTCTTCCGTACTAGTTTCCAATTTTCCCAGCAGTTTTTGTCAAATAGTGAGTTTTTAATCCCAAAAGCTGGAGTCTTTCGGTTTATCAAACACTAGATTACTATGGTCATTGACTATTTTGTCCTGAACCTAACCTATTCCACTGATCAACTACTCTGTTTCTTAGCCAGTACCAAATGGTTTTGATGACTGCTGATTTATAATATAGTTATAAATCTGGTACAGCTAGGCCACCCTTATTTGCTTTTGTTTTTCATTAATTCCCTTGAAATCCTTGACCTTCTGTTTTTCCAGATGAATTTTTTTGTTATTTTTTCTAGATCAGTAAAATAATTTCTTGGGAGTTTGATTGGTATAGCACTAAATAAATGGATTAGTTTAGATAGTATTGTCATCTTTATTATATTAGTTCAAACTATCCAAGAGCACTTGATATTTTTTCCAATTGTTTAGATCTGACTTTATTTGTGTGGAGAGTGTTTTGTAGTTTTGCTTAGAAAGATTCTGACTTTCCTTGGCAGATATATTCCCAATTTTTTTATACTCTAGACAGTTATTTTAAATGAAATTTCTCTTTGTATCTCTTGCTGTTGGAATTTTGTTAGTGATGTTTAAAAATGCTGATTATTTATGTGGATTTATTCTGTATCTTGCAACTTTGCTAAAGTGGATTAATTCTCATAGTTTTTTAGTGAATTCTCTAGGGTTCTCTTAAGTAGAACATCATATCTTCTGCAAAGAGTGATAATTTGGTTTCCTAATGACCTATTCTAATACCTTTAATCTCTTTTTCTTGTCATTGCCAAAGCTAGCATTTGTCATACAATACTTAATAGTAATGGTGATAGTGGGCAACCTTGTTTCACCCCTGATCTTATTGGGAATGGTTTCAGTTTATCACCGTTATATATGATGCTGGCTGATGGTTTTCAATAGATGCTACTGACTATTTTAAGGAAAAGTCCATTTATTCCTATATTCTCTAATGTTTTTAATAGGAATAGATGTTGGATTTTATCAAATGCTTTTCCTGCATCTATTGAGATAATCATATTTTTTTTGTTAAGTTGGTTATTGATATAGTCAATTATGCTAATAGTTTTCCTGATATTGAACCATCTCTGCATTCCTGGTATAAATCCTACTTGGTCATGGTGTATTATTCTGGGGATGATTTTCTGTAATCTCTTTGCTAATA
>JAJPUD010009552.1:35679-59688 GCA_023553655.1 Myrmecobius fasciatus
CTTTCCTGAAAGATAATGCTCATTTTAGCTGGATAGCTTATTCTTGGCTGTAATCCCAGTTCCTTTGCTCTCCAGAATATCAGATTCCAGGACCTTCATTCCTTTAAGGTGAAAGCTGCTAGGTCCTGGGTGACTCTAATTGTGGCTCCTCGGTATTTAAATTGTTTCTTTTTGGTTGCTGGCAATATCTTTTCCTTGGTATGATAGTTCTGAAATTTAGCCACAATATTCCTGGGGGATTTAATTTTGGGGTTTATTTCAGGAGGTGATCGGTGGATTGTTTCAATAGTTATTTTGCCTTCTGATTCTAAAATATCAGGGCAGTTTTCTTTCATGATTTCCTGGAAGATAGGGTCTAGGTTCTTTTTTTCATCATGGCTTGCAGGAAGCGCTATAATCCTTAGATTGTCTCTCCTAGATCTATTTTCCATGTTAGTTGTTTTTCCTAGGAGGTATTTCATATGTTTTCTATCTTTTCATTTTTTTTTGTTTTTGTTTGACTGATTCTTGAAGTCTTGTTGAGTCATTCACTTCCATTTGTTCAATTCTAATTTTTAATGTCTTATTTTCTTCAGTTACTGTTTTTAGCTCCTTTTGCAATTGACCAATTGCATTTTTTGTTCATTGCATTCTTTTTCAAATGATCTCATTTCATTTCCTTATATTTCTTCTAACTCTCTTTTAAGATCCTTTATGCAATCTTCAAAGAAAGCCTTGTGACATGGGGTCCAGCTTATGTCTCTCTTTGGGGCTTTTTTTGGGAGTTGCTTTACCTTTAGGGATCTCAGGATTTGAGGTCTGTTCTTCCCTCTCCATAAAAGCTGTCTATGATGAGAGTTCTTTTTGGTTTTTTATTCATTTTTTTAAAGGTGTGAGGTCTGTTCAAGGAAAATGAGGGACAGCTGCTTTAATTTGCCCTGGGGCAGTTCGGCTAATTGAGTTATTTCAGGTGCTGCACAGTTCAGCTGATTTGATTGATTGTTTTATACATACATTGTTGTGTAATGGCAACTAGGTCCGGTGCTCTTCAGGGGTTCAGTGGTTCACAATCTACCCCCACGAAAAGCAGATCTTCCAAACCACCTGCTTACAATTAGGACAGATTGGCCCAAGTGGCCCACAGAAGACTCCCAGGTGTGTGGAAGCCACAACACTCTGACTCCTGCTTTAGCTTCCTGCTTCAGCTTCCTGCCCAGGTCTCCCTGTGGTGCAGTCTGGGTTTGGCAGAACACCCCCTGCCCAATTAAAACAGATCTGTTTTGAAGTTCTTCCAAGGTATCTTCTTCTGAAAATGTTTTGTACTCCAGATATTGTGGATTCTTTGACTTCAAAACCAGTCTAGAGGCTTTATCTGCTATTGGTTTGAGGGAAAGTTAGAGGAGGTTACAGAAACTTGAGTCTGTTCTCTGTCATCTTGGCTCCACCCCCGGAAGTCCTGTTTTTTTTCTCTGTTTTAATTCCCTATTCACTTAAAATACCATACTGATTTTCCAGTGCTTACCTATTATCACCAGAATCAAATAGAAAGTACTGTTGTATTTAAAGATCTTCATAACTTCAACTCTTTCTGCTTTTCCAATCATTGCACATTCTATTATCTCCACATATTCTGTGATCCAGCATATTGATCTATTTGCTGTTCACTAAATGTAGCATTGAATTTCTGGTTTTTTTTTTTCCACCCCTAGGCTTTTTCTCTGTCTGTTCCCCATGCCTGGAATGCTCTCCCTCCTAATTCTGCTTATTGGTTTCCTTTGCTTCCTTTAAGTCCCAGCTAAAATCCCATCTTCTATAGGAAGCCTTTCACAACCCTTAATTCCAGCACCTTCCCTCTCTATTGTTTTCTATTTATCCTGTTGCTTGTATTGTATATATTTGTTTGGGTGTTGTTTCCTCTGATAGATTGTGAACTCCTTGAGGACAACTACTATCTTATGCTTTTTTTTTTGCAATCCCAGAACTTAGCATAATGTCTAAGACCTAATAGTAATTAATAATATTCATAATATTGATTGGTTGGTTGATTTTCTGGCCTGGAATTCTCTCTTTCCCAACTTCTGACTTTTAGGCATTCTTTTTGTTGGAGGGTAAGCCATTGTTAGCTGCTTGTTTCTAATTATAGCCAGTATATTGTTCCAATACCCCATATATTATTGTTAATAGAAACTTCTTATCAAGAATATATAGAAGGAACAAATAGTAGAGGAAGATATCAGAGCATTATGAGATGAAAAGGAGGTAGGAAAATGCAGCTCTTGTCCTCAGTGGTCTCAATCTTGCTTGTGAAGTTTGTGATAATATCCCCAGAAAAGACAGTGAGGGGAGACAATGGGTTGGGAGTCTTGAGGAGACATGAAAAGGTGTAGAGCAGCTATGGCAGGAAATGTGGTTGTGTATCAATTGGTAAGAGTCATAGGATTATTTTGCTGTAGTGAAGGTTCATTGACAATAAATGTCATATATTTATAGGAAGATTTTGTAATTTCCTCTAGTTCCATTTAATAGTATATAAACAGGGGGAAAAAGGAGGTAGGTGATAATAATAATCCAAGGCTAGGGTTAACAAAATTTGTTGGTGATAGAACAAAAAGGTATGAGATTCAATAGTAAAATATAGGATAAAATAGATTTTTATCATTGATGGGTCAAGATTGGGAAAGGAGAAGAGTATGTAACTACAGTAGGAATAATGGCCTAGGACAGTACTAAGATAGAGTCACAATGAAAGTGAAAAGTAGATTTAGGAGAAGTGAGGCAAAGGGAGGTTCTTTTGTTTTTGTTTTTATTTTTTGGAAAGATAAAAATATATGTTTAGATAAATGAAAGTTGAACAAGTGGAATCTTTTGCATTGTGGCTGGAAATTTTTCTCTCCATATAGTACAATGGAAAAGAATCAACAACAAGGCCAACAATGCCAAGAAAACAATAGTGGGTAATAATAAGTAGTCTTTGAAATTTTAGAATAAGAAATTCTCTTAATTTCTCTTCTTTGAGAAAGAGCTATTGAAATATGACTAGCCTTTAATCACTACTGTAATACACACACACACAAACACACACACACACATACTTCAAGGCCAGGTCTGGTACATCTTTTCCTCAGTTATCAGGGTGATCTCAAGGTTTTTGTTTGTTTGTTTTTGGTGTTTCTTTTCTTTGTCAATTATCTGCTTAAGTCCTAACTGACTATATTTTTCTAGTTATTAGGAAGCTGGTGCCTAGCATCCTAGTTTCATTTAACCATTTAATATTAAGTAGTTTTTACAAAGGGATATTTATGTCAAAGACATAGCAAGAATAAAATTATGTTTCCCCTATTATCATGAATAAATATTCTTTTTTATTACCACCTCAGACTCAAATGAAAGACAGATATCTGAAGCTAATTCAGGCTTGAAACTGGTGAACTATTTATTCTAGCTATGAAGCCAGGCAGAAAAGTTTCCTCCTACCTGCATGGTTAACCAATCAAAACCACTTCACAATGTTCACATATGCTTTCAGAAACTGGATTTTCAGGTTCTCCACATGGAAAGATGCTACTCCAGCTACTTTGTGCATGTGTCAGACCCCTACTATGCTACAGGCATCCAAATTAAGCAGGCTGAGATAGTAGAAAGATTGGATGTCTTAATGGACATCTTCACTTAATCATCCTTATATTTAAAAATGAACAAATAATTTTACCAAACAATAAACCATTGCTAGCTCTTCAAGAGATGATTTTCAAGAGATTTTCATATAACAACCTCTGAATGAAGGAATAGATATGAAGAGGGATCTCTTTATGGAAATATTGCCATTAACGAATGATTCTTCTTTATCATTCTAAAGGATGTTCTTTTGGGGTTAAGTTGACTGAATCTATCAGCCCTTTACAACAGAAACATTTTGCTATAAGCCACAAAAGAAATTCTTGTTGTTCATGTCTAACTCTTTGTAGCCCTGTGGAAAATTTCTTTCTCCAGTGCATTAAGACAAATAAAAGTTAAAAGTCTCAGGTTAAATGGTCAAGGATCACACAGCTAGTGTCATGGGATCTTTGCCCATGTGGTGAATACTATGGGATAACGTTTTTTCAATAATTGAAAAAAGGTAAATTTTAGTTATAAAATAGTAAAAATACAGATCTATTTTTCCCCTAAAAGTTTCTGAACTCTATCCATAATATTGAACCTAAGTTAAGAACCTTTGCTCTTGGGGGGTGGAGGCAAATGGCAGAGTGAAGACAAGACTCTCTGTGTCCTCCTCCGACCTTCTCTCAAACCAACAGCATATTAAGCCTCTGAACTGATTTTTAAGTCAAAGAACCCACAAATGTTTGGACTACAAAACATTACTTGCAGAAGTTACCTTGGCAAAGCTCCAGAGCATGTCTGCTTCAGTCGGGCAGGGGGGTCGGGCAGTTCACCGAGTTCAGGCGCAGCTCTGGGAGAGACAGGGCAGGAAGCTGGGTGGGACTCAGCATGGCAGATTCTAAACACCTGGGGACTCTATCTGAGGCTCTTGGGACACTCAGCCCTGATTGTGGGCAGGTGCTTTGGCAGATCTGCCTTTAGTAAAATGTAGATTGTAACCCATTGCAAACACCAGAGAACTCAACACTGGAAGTTAATTAGCCTAATTGTCCCAGGGAAAATTACCACAGCTGCTGCCGCTTGATGAAATGGAAAAAGGCAACAATGCACTGAAAAACAAAATTAGTAAAATGGAAAAAGACTGCAATGAACAAAAAAATTCAATTGGCCAATTATAAAAGGAGCTAAAAAAGGTAACTGAAGAAAATAATACATTAAAAATTAGAATGGAACAAATGGAAGTGAATGACTCAATAAGAGTTCAAGAATCAATCAAACAAAAACAAAAAAAAGAAAAAATAGAAGAAAATATGAAATATCTCCTAGGAAAAACAACTGACTTGGAAAATAGAACTAGGAGAGACAATCTAAGGATTATTGGACTTCCTGAAAGCCATGATGAAAAAAGAATCTAAACACTATCTTCCAGGAAATCCTGAAAAAAAACTGCCTTGTTGTTTTAGAATCAGAATGCAAAATCACCATCGAAAGAATTTACCCATCACCTCCTGAAAGAGACCCCAAAATTAAAACCCCAAGGAATATTGTGGCTAAATTTCAGGACTATTGCACCAAGGAAAAGATATTGCAAGCAGCTAGAAAGAAACAATTCAAATATTGAGGAATTACAATTAGAATCACACAAGATCTGTCAGTTTCCACATTAAAGGATCAAAGGGCCTGGAACCAGATATTCCAAAAGGCAAAGGAACTTGGATTACAGCGAAGAATAACCTATCCAGCTAGAATGAGCACTATCTTCCCGGGAAGAAGATGGATATTTAATGATATAGGTGAATTTCACCTATTTCTAATGAAAAGACCAGATCTGAACAAAAAATTTGACCTGCAAACACAGAACTCAAGAGAAGCATAAAAAAGGTGAAAAAGGAAAGGACTCTTGAGAACTATGTTTCTACTATGGGTATACTTAAAGAATGAGGGTATAATTTTTTTTATTAAAGCTTTTTATTTGCATAACATATGTATGGGTACTTCCTCAACATTGATCTTTACAAAGATTTCCATTACAAATTTTGCCCCCCAGGCTCCTCCCCTCCCCTAGATGGCAGGAAGTCCACTATAAGTTAATTATATTAAAATACTTGACAAGTTGAATATATGTATACATATTTCCATACTTATCTTGCTGTGCAAGAACAATCGTATCTACATGAACAAAAAAAAATCTGAGAAAGGAAACCCAATGCAAACAAACATCAATAGAGACCATGGAAATGATATGTTGTGGTCTACATTTCATATCCCTCTGTCTGGGTGCATATGGCTTTCTTCACTGAACAATTGGAACTGGTTTGAGGCATTTCATTGTTGAAGAGAGCCATGTCCATCAGAATTGATCATCATATAGTATTGTAGCCCTGTATAATGAAGAATGGGGGTATAATTTGATATTACTTTGATAATATGAAAAAGAAACTAGAGGTGGAAGGGCTATCATACTGGGAAAAAGAGGGAAAAGATGGTAAAATAAGGTTAAAAAAAGGTAAAATCTCATGAAGAGCCAAAGAAAACCTAACATAATTGAGGGAAAGAAGTGAGGGCAATGAGCATTGTGTAAATCATAATCTCATCAGTTTGGGCTCTAAAGGAGTATATCAGACACATTAGGTTTCACAGAGAAACTTGTCCTTCCTTATAGGGAAGTGAGAGGGAAAGGAGGAAAAGAAAGGGATAGACTAATAGAAGGGAAAATAGAAGAATTAAGGGGAAAGTGGTAAAAAAGGGGGAAAGGCTCTGAAGGGGGGAGGACTGTTTGGGGGAGATGGTCATGAAAAACAAAACACTGGGGAAGGGGGAGGAGAGAAAGGGGAAAGGGAAGAGAAAAACATAACTTGGGTAAATAAGGTGGCAGGAAATACAGAATTAGTTATTTTAACTGTGAATGTGAATGGGATGAACTCTCCCATAAAGCGGAAGCGGATAGCGGACTGGATTAACAACCAGAATCCAACAATATGTTGTTTACAAGAAATACATCTAAAGCATGGAGACATACAGAGTGAAGGTAAAAGGCTGGAGCAAAATCTATTGTGCTTCAGGAGAACAAAAAAAAAAAAAAAACCCAGGGACAGCAATCCTGATCTCAGATCAAGTAAAAGCAAAGATAGAACTAATTAAAAGAGATAAGGAAGGAAACTATATTTTCTTAAAGGATACCATAGATAATGTAGCAATATCAATACTAAATATATATGCATCAAGTGGTATAGCAACCAAATTCCTAGAGGAGAAATTAAGAGAGATGCAAGAAGAAATAGACAACAAAACTATACTAGTGAGGGATCCCAACATTGCTTTCCCAGAATTAGATAAAAGATAAGTCGAACCACAAAATAAATAAGAAAGGAGTTAGGGAGGTAAAAAAAAATGTTAGAAAAGTTAGGAATGATAGATCTTTGGAGAAAATTGAATGGAGATAGAAGGGAGTTTACTTTTTCTCTGTGACTCATGCAACTTATACAAAAATCGACCATGTGTTAGGGCATAAAAACCTCAAAATCAAATGCAGAAAGGCAGAAATAGTAAATGCATCTTTTTCAGATCATGATGCAATAAAAATTACATGCAATATAAAGCTAGGAGAAAATAGACCCAAAGTTAATTGGAAATTAAATAATCTATTCCTAAAGAATGAATGGGTGAAAGAGCAAATCATAGACACAATCAATAATTTCATCCAGGAGAATGACAATAATGAGACAACATCCCAAAATGTGTGGGATATGGCCAAAGCAGTTATAAGGGGTAATTTTATATCTCTAGATGCTTACTTGCACAAAATAGAGAAAGAAAAGATCAATGAATTGGCCTTACTATTGAAAAAAACTAGGAAAAGAACAAATGAAAACCCTCAATTAAATGCCAAATTGGAAATTCTGAAAATAAAAGGGGAGATCAATAAAATTGAAAATAAAACTACTGAATTAATAAATAGAACTAAGAATTGGTTTTATGAAAAAATCAACAAAATAGATAAGCTTGTAGTTAATTTGATAAGAAAAAGGAAAGAGGAAAATGAAATTGCTAGTCTTAAAAATGATAAGGGAGATCTTTCCTCCAATGAAGAGGAAATTAAAGCAACAATTAGGAGTTACTTTGCCCGACTTTATGCCAACAAATTTGATAATCTAAAAGAAATGGAGGAATATCTACAAAAATATAGATTGCCCAAGTTAACAGAAGAGGAAATAAATTATTTAAATATTTTTGAAAAAGAAATGGAACAAGCTATTAATCAACTCCTTAAGAAAAAATCTCCATGGCCAGATGGATTTACATGTGAATTCTACCAAACATTCAAAGAACAATTAATTCCAATACTATGTAAACTATTTTTAAAAATAGGGAAAGAAGGTGTACTACCAAATTCCTTCTATGATACAGATATGGTGCTGATAGCTAAACCAGGTAGGGTGAAATCTGAGAAAGAAAACTATAGACCAATTTCCCTAAATGAATATTGATGCAAATATTTTAAATAAGATATTAGCAATGGGATTACAGAAAGTCATCCCCAGGATGATACACTATGACCAAGTAGGGTTTATACCAGGAATGCAGGGCTGGTTCAATATTAGGAAAACTATCAGCATAATCAATTATATTAATAACCAAACTAACAAAAATATATGATTATCTCAATAGATGCAGAAAAAGATTTCATAAATTCCAACATTCATTCTTATTAAAAACACTAGAGAGTATAGGAATAAATGGGCTTTTACTTAAAATGATTAGTAGTAACTACTTAAAACCATCAGCAAGCATCATATGTAATGGAGACAAACTAGAACCATTCCCAATAAGATCAGGAGTGAAACAAGGCTGCCCACTGTCACCATTACTATTTAATATTGTATTAGAAATGTTAGCTTTGTCAGTAAGAGAAGAAAAAGAGATTAAAGGAATTAGAGTAGGTAATGAGTAAACCAAATTATCACTTTTTGCAGATGATATGATGGTATACTTAGAGAAGCCTAGAGACTCAACTAAAAAACTACTACCAACAATTCACTACTTTAGCAAAGTTGCAGGATACAAAACAAATCCACATAAATCAGCAGCATTTTTACATATTACCAACAAAGTTCAGCATCAAGAGATACAAAAAGAAATTCCATTCAAAATAACTGTTGATAGTATAAAATATTTGGGAAACTCTCTGCCAAGGAAAAGTCAGGAACTATACAAACTAAACTACAAAACACTTTCCACACACATAAAGTCAGACCTAATCAATTGGAAAAACATCAAGTGCTCAAGGGTAGGCCGAGTGAATCTAATAAAAATGACAATACTATTCAAACTAATTTACTTATATAGTGCCATATCAATCAAACTCACAAGAAATTATTTTACAGATCTAGAAAAAATAGTAGCAAAGTCTATTTGGAAGAACAAAAGGTCAAGAATTTCAAGGGAATTAATGAAAAAAAAGGCTGATGAAGGTGGCCTTGCTGTACCAGATCTAAAACTATATTATAAAGAAGTGGTCATCAAAACCATTTGGTATTGGCTAAGAAATAGAGTCGTCTATCAGTGGCATACAATAGGATCCCAAGACAAACTAGGCAATAATTGTAGCAATTTAATGTTTGACAAACCCAACGACCCCAGTTTTTGGGATAAGTACTCACTATTTGACAAAAACTCCTGGGAAAATTGGAAACTAGTGTAGAAGAAATTGGGGCTTGATCCACACCTAACACCACATGCCAAGATAAGATCTAAATGGGTTCATGATTTAGATATAAAGAGAGATATTATAAGCAAATTAGAGGAACATAGTATAGTTTACCTCTCAGACCTGTGGAGAAGGAAGGAATTTGTGTCCAAAGAAGAACTGGAACTCTTAATTGAACACCAGATAAATAATTTTGACTATATTAAGTTAATTTTTTTTTGCACAAACAAAACTAATGCAGACAAGATTAGGAGGGAAACATCAAATTGGGAAATCATCTTTACATTTAAGGGTTTTGATAAAGGCCTCATTTCTAAAATATATAGAGAATTGTCTCATATGTATAAGAATTCAAGCCACTCTTCAATAGATAAATGGTCAAGGGATATGAACAGACAGTTTTCAGATGATGAAATTAAAACCATTTCTAGTCATTTGAAAAGGTGCTCCAAATCACTATTGATCAGAGAAATGCAAATTAAGACAACTCTGAGATACCACCACACACCTGTCAGATTGGCTAAGAAGACAGGAAAAGATAATGACGAATGTTGGAGGGGATGTGGGAAAACTGTGACAATGATACATTTTTGGTGGAACTGTGAATAAATCCAACCATTTTGGAAAGCAGTTTGGAATTATGCTCAAAAAGTTATAAAATTGTGAATACCCTTTGATCCAGCAGTGTTTCTATTGGGCCTATATCCCAAAGAGATCTTAAAGGAAGGAAAGGGACTGAAATGTGCAAAAATGTTTGTGGCAGCCCTGTTTGTAATGGCTAGAAACTGTAAATTGAATGGATGCCCATTAATTGGAGAGTGGCTGAATAAATTATGGTATATGAATGTTATGGAATATTATTTTTCTGTAAGAAACGACCAGCAGGATGATTTCAGAGAGGCCTGGAGAGACTTGCATGAACTGATGCTAAGTGAAATGAACAGAATTAGGAAATCAATATACACAGCAACAATATTATATGATGATCAATTCTGATGGACATGGCTCTCTTCAGCAATGAAATGTCTCAAACCAGTTCCAATTGTTCAGTGAAGAAAGCCATATACACCCAGACAGAGGGATAAGAAATGTGTACCACAACATATCATTTCCATGATCTCTATCGATGTTTGCATTGGGTTTCCTTTCTCAGTTATTTTTTGTTCATGGAGATACGATTGTTCTTGCACAACAAGATAAGTATGGAAATATGTATACATATATTCGACTTGTCAAGTATTTTAATATAATTAACATGTAGTGGACTTCCTGCCATCTAGGGGAGGAGGGGGGAAAATTTGTAATGGAAAGCTTTGTAAGGATCAATTTTGAGGAACTACCTATACATATGTTATGCAAATAAAAAGCTTTAATTAAAAAAATGAAAAAAAGAAGGGAAGCAATGAATTGGGAAATCATCTTTACATTTAAAGGTTCTGATAAAGGCCTCATTTCTAAAATATATAGAGACTTGTCTCATATTTATAAGAATTCAAGCCACTCTCCAATAGATAAATGGTCAAAGGAATGAACAGCAATTTTCAAATGAAGAAATTAAAACCATTTCTAATCATATGAAAAGGTGTTCCAAATCACTACTGATCAGAGAAATGCAAATTAAGACAACTCTGAGGTACCACTACACACCTGTCAAATTGGTAAAATGACAGGAAAAGATAATGATGAATGTTGGAGGGGATGTGGGAAAACTGGGACACTGATACAATGTTGGTGGAACTGTGAACAGATCCAACCATTCTGGAGAGCAATTTGGAATTATGCTCAAAAAGTTATCAAACTGTGCATACCTTTTGTCTCAGCAGTGTTTCTATTGGGCTTATATCCCAAAGAGGTCTTAAAGGAAGGAAAGGGCCCCACGTGTGCAAGAATGTTTGTGGCATTTTGTAGTGGCAAGGAACTGGAATTTGAATGGATGCCCATCAATCAGAGAATGGCTGAATAAATTATGGTATATGAATATTATGGAATATTATTGCTCTATAAGAAACGACCAGCAGGACGATTTCAGAGAGGCCTGGAGAGACTTGCATGAACTGATGCTGAGGGAAACGAGCAGAACCAGGACATCATCATACACAGCAACAACAATATTACATGATGATCAATTCTGATGGACATGGCTCTCTGCAACAAAGAATTGTCTCAAAGCAGTTCCAATGTTGAATGTCAATGTTGAAAAATTACCTATGCATATGTTTTGCAAATAAAAAGTTTTAACAACAAAAAAAGAACCTTTGCTCTTGAATGAGGCAGTACCCCAATAGGCATTGTAAGAATTCAACTGGGTGAGAGAAGGAGAAACAAAGACTAAAAAGGAAACTTCCCCCCACAGAAAATAGCTTATAAAAAAGAGAGGGGAAGTCTGGGAGGCCCAAGTAAAGTAGATCTTGTTTGAACAATTGCTTGACTCAACTAATTGTTTCCCTCAACTAATATATCTACTGATGCCCTGATCTAGTGAGAACCTCACTATTCATTCTTGCTGATTTGGGGATCTTTGAAAGCCTCTCTATCAGGCAAGCCTATATGACTGCAGTTGCTATTTTGTCTGATTTTTCATCATATCTTTGCTTCCTATATTCTTTGAGACTTCTCAGTAAAGGTCCATTTATCACTATTGTAAACTGTGAATGTTCATTCTTTGTTTGATCCTGAACCTGAAACATTACAGGGTGAATTCAGACTCCAAATAAGGTTTACACATTAAATACTGTTGCCCCCCCAAAACTTTGTGATTCTATGATTTCATGAATTTGGATTGTAAAGAACTATCTTTCAATTGGAGAGAGACTCTCAATTCAAAAGAAAGACCATACTTTTTAACAACTTTCACTCATTGGCTTTCCATAATAAAGAACATATTGACAAAACTGTGAACTAACTGATAATTTTTTTTCCAAATGAGAGAAACTGTGAGACAGCTTCAGTTTCTGTTGCAGAAGAGCTAATCCCTGAGACACTTTTCTCCCTATAAAATACACCTTCAGTTCCCTGCTCCCACCCAACTGCATTTCCCTCACCCCACCCCCATAAACCCTTTCTGCTGTCTCCCTATGCATTAATTTAGGATTTCTTACAGTATCAACACTCTCAGTTGCCTGGTTTTAGTTTCTGTTTAAAGCAGACTCTCAATCAGGTAGTGAGTGCAATAAGTATGATCCATGCCTCCTACCCTGCCCTTCCTCTATGTTCCAACCCTAATTCCTGAATTACCTTGACTAACGGGAGCGTGGTTATTTCCTCTAATCTAAGACAGGCAGCCAAGCCAGAAGCTTTCTTTTCCACTCTGGGGCTTGTCTATTACTGTAGGCACCTGTACCTAAAATCCCTGTGACTGCTCAAAACATCAAGAGTAAATCCCGAAGGTCTAAAATTAGGGCATTGAAGGAAACATCATGGCAATAGGAACTACAACATAGTAGCAAAAAGAATGTTATTAAGATTATAGAGGAAAAAAAATGAAGAGGAGCTTAGGTTTATAACAGCAAGAAGGAGCCACAAAATCTCCAAAATTTCCAATTGATATTAATTAGCTTTTTAAAAATTATAATTTATTGAGAAGGTAAAGTGAAGACTGAAGTTACAAAACATCCCCTAAACTGGGAATATTCTCTTCCTAAGAAATACAAAAGTGTTGAGATTTATTGTTGTTGTTACTTGTCATGTGTGCCCAAAACATGAAAGTAAATTAGAATGGAAGGAGGGTTGTTCAAGATCACCAGCCTCACTTTCTCCTCTGGAATCATCTGGGTGCAGTGGCCAGATATAAATCAGGACATGTAGAGAAGGTCCTAGATGCAGTGGGAGATCTTGATCTTTTTTTAAGCTTAGTTCTTTAACAGGTCTTGATTTGATGGAGGCTATGCCCTCTGTGATTAAGTCTAGGTAAGAAATGAAATAGAGAATAACCTCATTTGCCTAGCCAATATCCAATGTAAGGAATAGGTGCCAAGGGATACTTGTTAACTCTAAAAGCCCTTTTCTCCCTTAGAGGAGTCTCCACCAAGTAAATTTAAAGGTTTGTGACATAGTTGATGTTTGATCTCTCATTTAGATAGACTAGCTCTTTGCAGTATGAAATGTTTTATCTGTGAGGTTTTGCTGTCTGCTGTTTTGCCAGTTTTCAGTTTTGCCCAACCCTTCCTTCATCACTCCATTTGATTTTATTATTGTTGTTTTGGCAAAAGGACTAGAATGATTTTCAGTTTCCTTCTCTAGCTCATTTTATAGATGAAGAAACTAAAGTAAACAGGGTAAATTTATTTGCCCAGAATCAGCTACTAAGTGTCTGAAGCCAAGTATGATCTCAGGTCCTTCTGACTCTAGTCCCGGTGCTGCCTAGCTATGGGGTTTACTCTTTAGTGACTCTTAAGGACTGTTACCAGTACACCAACTGTATTTATGACATGGATCTCAATAACTCTTATATCTTTACATCTGTTAAATGAGCTGGAGAAAGAAATGGAAAACCACTTCAGAATCTTTGCCAAGAAAATCCAAATGAGGTCAAGAAGAGTCAGAAACAACTGAACATCAATGGGTATTTTAAGAAGTGAAAGTGAAAAGGGAATATATCCTGGCATGGGCAAAAATATGTGCAATGGTATAGAGAAAGAAGATATAGTGTCATATGAAGAAAAGAAAGAAGACCATTTGGCTTGTACCATAGGGAGCACAAAGTGATGTAACTGATAATAAAATTAGAAAGTTAGATAAGAGCATTGTGTCCCACAAGGCTCTGATCTTGGCTTTCTCTTTTAGATTTATTCTAGCTCACTTGGTGATCTCATCAGTTCCCATTACCATCTCCTTATTTCCATTATTCCCAGACTTATATATTCAGTCCTAGTTTCTCTCCTGAGATATGACTATATACCTTTTAGACATTTTGAACAGGATTCCTTAAGTCATCTAAAACTCAGCATATCTAAAACAGAATTCAGTAACTTTTAAAGTAAATCTTGCCCTTTTCTCAACTTTTATATTGGTGTGGATGTTATTGTTGGTCAATTGTATCCAATAATTCATGATCCCATTTGGGGTTTTCTTGGCAAAGATAGTGAAATAGTTTGCTAGTTTCTTCTGATAATTTTACATATGAAATACCTGAGGCAAAAATAGTTAAGTTATTTGCCCAGGGTCACACAGGTAGCAAGTGTCTAAAGTCAGATTTGAACTCAGATTTTTCTAACTCTAGGCCAAGCATCCTATTCACTGAACTGCTTAGTTTACCTGTCCCTATTGTTATAGATGACTCCAGGGGATTAGGATGTGTTCAGAGAAGACTAGTACCTCTGATATAAGGACTTCCGAGCCCTTTTCAGTACGGTTTCCACTTTTGGTGTTCATCTGATCCACCTAAGTCTCCCTGTGGCTCCAAGAAGCTGTAGCACTCACACTGGCCACACCCAGTAAATAGTATTGACAGTCAGGTTAAACCAAGCTGAGGGCAACCAAGGGGTCTCAGACCCTTCAGTGAGTTGATCAATTAGAGGGCTGTCTACCCTAATCAGGTGAAGACTTCCTTTTCCATCCTTGGTAGAATGGGCAGATGAAAACAATATGTTCCAGTGCCAGGAAGGCAGTTGAAGCAGGCATTGTTGAGTACTTAAAGACGGTTAGGCATCGAAGATGCCAAGATCTTACACTGCATCCCAAATCATTACCAGTCATTTTCATTTTATCTCATCAGTGAACTATGGTAGCTTTGGAAAAAGAGTAAGGGTCACAACTTTGCAGCAACTCTGCCTCACTTAAATCCAATTTATGAAGAATCAAAATATCATTCATATCATTTTACCGTTTTTACCTGTCTCAAAGTTCTCTAGTGACAAGCAACACAGAAAGAGGTATAGATACATTAGGAGCTGTAGTCGCAACCTTGCCCATGTGTGGCCCAAGGCAGAGGGTCATTTTATCATTGAAAGCAGCAGTGGGTTTCAGTAGCCTCATGCATATCTGACCATCCCTTTAAGGACTACTCTGTTCATACCTTGTTGTGAGGAAAAGGCTAGAAAAAGTGCTTTAAAACTGACTGCTCTGTCCTGCTTACTGTGGCAGGTGGGAATCGCATCCTATGATCAAAACATACCCCCAAATGTCCAAAAACTTCTGCAAAGATGATTTCACTCACCATCAGTGTGTGGATTGTGTATGCACTTGTATAAAATACAGAATCCAGTAGCTCTTGTTGCCAGAGAGCTCAGAAGGTATCACATCCAAATAGAAGCCCTGAGTGAAACAAGACAGCTTACTAAAAGTTAAAGTTGGATATGTGTTTTTCTGAAAGGTACAGTGAAGAGGAGAGCAGTTAAAATGATATAGACTTTGCAATCAATACAAATCTTGTCAATAAATCTGTGTGTCTACCAAAAGAGTCTATGAACTCATGATCCTTGCAGTAAAGTGCCATGTCATCATCAATGCATATGTTTCTACTGTGATGAATCCTGATGAGATTCAAAAAGAACCAAACTATGAAAACTCAGAGATCTTTATCATCAATAAAAGAGGACAAGCTTATAATTCTGGGTGACTTTAGTGACACAGACTACCGAATATTGTAGTGAATCCTTGTGAGAGATGAAATTGGAAAGAACAAGTGAGCTTACTATTGAAGACTTGTGCATCTCATCACCTTCTCACCACAAATACTGGCTTATATGCCTAAATACAATAAAACTTCATGGATGTATTATCTCAGCAAACATTGGCATTTAAGAAACTATGTCACTGTAAGGAAAAAAGACAGGATATAAAAGTAAGGAAGGTGATATGTGGTAGAGTGCTGGACTGATCATAGACATCTTCTCCAAGTTAAATATTCACATTCAACAAAAGCAGACACAAGATGCTTACTAGAGGACTTAATGTCAACAGATTAGAGTCCTTCTCTGAGCTGGAACAATAGAGCAGAAAAGTACTGGGAAGCTTTTAGAGAATTGATGGATAATATTCATTTATTCCTCAGGGCCAGAACACATTTGAATATATAAATATTAGTTTGATAAAAGTTATGGGGATACTCAGAAGCTACTAAGTAAAAACCAATAATTCCACAGTTTACCAACAGTATAGTTCATCTTTGTCTAAAAAGGTAGCATTTAACCCCATCAAAAATAAGAATTCTTAGCTTAGTAAGAAGGCAGATGAAATTAAGTTTAAAGTTGATAATAACAATCCAAAATGCTTTTATGATGCCCTGGAGGTATATATGAGCCAAAGGCCTATGGTGCACTTCATCTACTCCATACTGATGTAGCCACATTGACTAATGATAAGGATATAATCCTGGAAAAATGGAATGAACACTTTCATATTGTTCTCAACAGGTCATCACTAATCAGTTCTGAAGTCATTGATTGTATATTGCAGGTTGAAGTCAATCCCTCTCCAGCTGATTTTCCAACTGAAGAAGAAGTTTTGAATGCTATTAGGCCCACCTTGTATGGTCTAGTGCCTGGTGCTGATTCTATTCCAACTCAGATTTACTAGGCAGGAGGCCATTGTTCATACAAAAGCTGATTGAAATTTTCTGGATTATATGGCAAGAGGAGATTATCCCCCAGTTCAAGATTGTCTCCATTGTTCTTCTCTATAGAGGTAAAGGAAATATACTGTCCTATGGCAGTCTTTGGAGGTCTTTCTTTTAGTCATTGCCAATAAGATTCTTGCCAATATCCTCTTTAATAGGCTGATCCTTTACCTCGAAGATGGTTATCTACCTCAGAACCAGTGTGAATTTAAAAAGGGCCAGGAAATGTTCAATATGCTATTTGCTATCCAACAACTTCAAAAGAAATGCTAGGAACAGAACAAAGACCTGTTCACAACATTCATCTGACCAAGGCCTTTGGTACTAACAATTGTAAGGGTTTACAAAAATTACATCAAAATTTGGTTGCTTGGAAAAATTCATCTGTATTGTATATTAATTTACTGGCAATGTATTTTCCTGGGTTCTGGATAATGGACAATTCCCTCATGCTTTCTTAGTCACCAATGAAGTGAAGCAAGGCTTGTTCCCATGCTTTTTAGCATGATGTTTTCAGCAATGGTGTCTTATTACGTTGATAGATAATTATTTAACTTGAAAGGGCTACAAGCAAAGACTAAAGTGAAGAGAAAATTTTTGCAAGGTTTTGTCTCCCCCCCCAGATGACTGTACATTCAATCCAACTTCTTAAGCTGTAACATGCTCACAGCATTCTCTGCTGCTTTTGTTAAATTTGGCTTAAACAAGCAAATACAAGTTCTTCACTAGCCAGCACAACACTATACATATGTGGAACCATAAAATTACAGCAAATAGAGAAATGTTAAATGCTGTAGATGAGTTCACTTACCTTGACAGTATATTTTCTGGGGTTATATATACATTATATATATATATGCATATATATATATATATATATATATATATATATATATATATATATACAGATGGTGATGGTAATATATGCATTGCCAGGGCTAGCTCAGAGTTTGGGAGTCTCTGGAGGAAAGTGTGGGATAGAAGTATTAGACTGCCTACTAAACTTGAGTCTACAGAGATATTGTGTACCTACACAGTCCACAAGCACTATGCCAGGAAACTGAATCACTTTCATTTGAATTGTCTTAAGAAGATTCTGAAGAACACTTAGTAAAAATGGACACTGAGCTCCTTTTCTGAGCTAAACTGCTAAGCATTCAAACTGTATTGTAGAGTGTGCAACTCTAATGTATTATTGCATTATTGTAATGTCAAATGTAAACTTGCTTAAAAGTCTAATGAAGAAGCCAAGATGGCGGAATGCAGACGCTACTCTCTGTGACCTCCTCTGATCTTCTCTCAAATCAATAGCAGATTAAACCTCTGAACTGGTTCTGAAGTCAAAGCGTCTCCAAATATTTGTACTACAACACATTTCCAGCAAAAATTACCTTGGAAGAAATCTAGAGCAGGTCTGTTTCAGACGGGCAGGGGGTAGGGCAGTTTGCTGAGCTCAGATGGCAGCACAGGGCAGGAGACCGGGGCTGAGACAGAGCCTGGAAGATGCTAAGCACCTGGGAAGTCCCAGGGAGATGCTTGGGCCACTTTGCTCTGGTTATGGGTGGGGTTTTTTGGCAGATCTGCCTTTTGTAAAAGGTAGATTGAAAACCAATGAGAACATGGGCTCCTAGCCCAGCCAGCCCCACACAGGAAGTCAACCAGCCGAACTACCCGAGGGCAAATTAAAGCAGCTGCCGCTTCTCTGCTTTAAACAGACCTCAAGCTCTAAAAAATGAGTAAGAAACAGAAAAGAGCTCTCACCATAGACAGCTTTTATGGAGAGAGAGAACAGACCTCAGATCCTGAGATTCATAAAGGTAAAGCAACTCCAGAGGAAGCCAGAAAGGGAGACATGAGCTGGTCCCCATTTTGCAAGGCCTTCCTGGAAGATTGCATAAAGAATCTCAAAAGAGAGTTAGAAGAAAGATGGGGAAATTAATTGAGATCATTGCAAGAAGGATATAATGCCCTGCAAAAGAGATATGAAAAAGAGACCAATTCACTGAAAAACAAAATTAGTGAATTGGAAAAAGACAATAATTCACTGAAAAATAAAATTGGCAAAATGGAAAAAGAATGCAATGAACAAAAAATTCAATTGGCCAGTTACAAAAGGAGCTAAAAAAGGTAACTAAAGAAAATAATACTTTAAAAATAAAAATTGAACAAATGGAAGTGAATGACTGAATAAGACTACAAAAATCAATCAAACAAAAACAAAAAAAATGAAAACTAGAAGAAAATATGAAATATCTCCAAGGAAAAACAACTGACTTGGAAAACAGATCTAGGAGAGACAATCTAAGGATGATTGGATTCCCTGAAAGCCGTGATGAAAAAAAGAACCTAATGCTATCTTCCAGGAAATCATGAAAGAAAACTGCTCTGATGTTTTGGAATCGGAAGGTAAAATCAACATTGAAAGAATTCACCTATCACCTCCTGAAAGAGACCCCAAAATTAAATCCCCAAGGAATATTGTGGCTAAATTTCAGGACTATCGCAATAAGGAAAAGATATTGCAAGCAGCTAGAAAGAAAGAATTCAAATACCGAGGATCTGTAATTAGAATCACACAAGATCTGTCAGCTTCCACATTAAAGGATCAAAGAGCCTGGAATCAGATATTCCAAAAGGCAAAGGAACTTGTATTACAGCCAAGAATAACCTATGCAGCTAGAATGAGCATTAACTTCCAGGGAAAAGATAGTCATTCAATGATATAAGTGAATTTCACCTATTTCTAATGAAAAGACCAGATCTCAACAAGAAATTTGACCTCCAAACATAGAACTCAAGAAAAGCATAAAAAGGTAAAAAGGAAAGAACTCTTGAGAACTATATTTCTACTATGGGTATACTCAAAGAATGGGAGTATAATTTGATTTTACTTTGATAAAATAAAAAAGAAATTAGAGGCGGAAGGGCTATCATACTAGAAAAAGAGGGGAAAGGAGGTAAAAGAAAAGTTAAAAAAGGAGGTAAAAATAAGGTAAAATCTCATGAAGAGGCAAAGAAAATCTAATATAATTGAGGGAAAGAAGTGAGGGCAATGAGCATTGTGTGAATCTTCCTCTCATCAAATTGGGCTCTAAAAGAGTATATCAGACACATTTGGTTTCACAGAAAAAACTTGTCCCTCCTTATAGGGAAAGTAGGAGGGAAAGGAGAAAAAGAAAGGGATAGGCTAATAGAAGGGAAAATAGAAGAATTAAGGGGAAAGTGTAAAAAAGAGGGAGGGACTCTAAAGGGGGGAGAACTGTGAGAGGAAAGTGGTCATCAAAAACAAAATACTGGGGAGGGGGGAAGAGAGAAAGGGGAAAGGGAAGAGAAAAACATAATTTTGGGTAAATAAGATGGCAGTACATACAGATTTAGTTATTTTAACTGTGAATGTGAATGGGATGAACTCTCCCATAGAATGGAAATGGATAGCAGACTGGATTAAAAGGTAGAATCCTACAATATGTTGTTTACAAGAAACACATCTAGAACATAGAGATACATACAGAGTGAAGGTTAAGGGCTGGAGCAGAATCTATTATGCTTCAGGTGAAAAAAAAAATTGAGGGGTAGCAATCCTGATCTCAGATCAAGTAAAAGCAAAGATAAATCTAATTAAAAGAGATAAAGAAGGAAACTAGATTTTACTAAAGGGTACCATAGCTAATGAAGACGTATCAATAATAAACATATATGCACCAAGTGGTATAGCATCCAAATTCCTAGAGGAGAAATTGAGAGAGATGCAAGAAGAAATAGACAGCAAAACTATACTAGTGAGGGATCACAACATTGCTTTCTCAGAATTAGATAAATCAAACCACATAATAAATAAGAAAAAAGTTAAGGAATTAAATAAAATGTTAGGAAAGTTAGGTATGATAGATCTTTGGAGGAAATTGAATGGAGATAGAAGGGAGTTTACTTTTTTCTCTGCAGTTCATGCAACTTATACAAAAATTGACCATGTGTTAGGGCATAAAAACCTCAAAATCAAATGCAGAAAGGCAGAAATAGTAAATGCATCTTTTTCAGATCATGATGCAATAAAAACTACATGCAATATAAAGCTAGGAGAAAATAGACCCAAAGTTAATTGAAAATTAAATTATCTATTCCTAAAGAATGAATGGGTGAAAGAGCAAATCATAGACACAATCAATAATTTCATCCAGGAGAATGACAATAATGAGACAATATACCAAAATGTGTGGGATACGGCCAAAGCGGTTATAAGGGGTAATTTTATATCTCTAGATGCTTACTTGCATAAAATAGAGAAAGAAAAGATCAATGAATTGGGCTTACTATTAAATAAACTAGAAAAAAGAACAAATTAAAAAGCCTGAATTAAATACCAAATTGGAAATTCTGAAAATAAAAGGGGAGATTAGTAACACTGAAAATAAGAAAACTATTGAATTAACAAATGAAACTAAGAGTTAGTTTTATGAAAAAATGAACAAAATAGATAAGCCTTTAGTTAATTTGATTAGAAAAAGGAAAGAGGAAAATCAAATTGTTAGTCTCAAAAAAGATAAAGGAGAACTTTCCTCCAATGAAGAGGAAATTAGAGTAATAATTAGGAGTTACTTTGCCCAACTTTATGCCAACAAATTTGATAATCTAAAAGAAATGGAGGAATAGCTACAAAAATATAGATTGCCCAAGTTAACAGAAGAGGAAATAAATTATTTAAATATTTTTGAAAAAGAAATGGAACAAGCTATTAATCAACTCCTTAAGAAAAAATCTCCACGGCCAGATGGATTTACATGTGAATTCTACCAAACATTCAAAGAACAATTTATTCCAATATTATATAAATTATTTGAAAAAATAGGGAAAGAAGGTGTACTACCAAATTCCTTCTGTGATACAGATTATGGTGCTGATAGCTAAACTAGGTAGGGTGAAAACAGAGAAAGAAAACTATAGACCAATTTCCCTAATGAATATTGATGCAAATATTTTAAATTAGATATTACCAATGAGATTACAAAAAGTCATCTCCAGGATAATACACCATGACCAAGTAGGATTTACACCAGAAATGCAGGGCTGGTTCAACATTAGGAAAACTATCAGCATAATCAATTATATTAATAACCAAACTAACAAAAACCATATGATTATCTCAATAGATGTAGAAAAAGCATTTCATAAAATCCAACACCCATTTTTATTAAAAACACTAGAGAAATGATTAGTAGCATCTACTTAAAACCATCAGCAAGCATTGTATGTAATGGAGACAAACTAGAACCATTCCCAATAAAATCAGGAGTGAAACAAGGCTATCCACTATCACGATTACTATTTAATATCGTATTAGAAATGTTAGCTTTGGCAATAAGAGAAGAAAAAGATATAAAAGGAATTAGAGTAGGCAATGAAGAAACCAAATTATCACTCTTTGGAGATGACATGATGTTATACTTAGAGAAGCTTAGATTCAACTAAAAAACTACTAGCAACAATTCACAACTTTAGCAAAGTTGCAGGATACAAAAGAAATCCACATAAATCAGCAGCATTTTTATATATTACCAAAAAAGTTCAGCAGCAAGAGATACAAAAAGAAATTCCATTCAGAATAACAGATGATAGTATAAAATATTTGGGAATCAATCTGCCAAGGAAAAGTCAGAAACTATATGAACTGAACTACAATACACTTTCCACATACCTAAAGTCAGACCTAGTCAATTGGAAAAAACATCAAGTGCTCATGGGTAGGCCGAGTGAATCTAATAAAAATGACAATACTACCCAAACTAATTTACTTATTTAGTGACATACCAATCAAACTCCCAAGAAATTATTTTACAGATCTAGAAAAAATAGTAGCAAAGTCCATTTGGAAGAACAAAAGGTCAAGAATTTCAAGGGAATTAATGAAAAAAAAAGAAAAGGCCAATGAAGGTGTCCTTGCTGTACCAGATCTAAAACTATATTATAAAGCAGTGGTCATCAAAACCATTTGGTACTGGCTGAGAAATAGAACAGTCGATCAGTGGCATATGATAGGATCACAGGACAAACTAGGCAATAACTATAGCAATTTAGTGTTTGATAAACCCAAAGACCCTAGTTTTTGTGATAAGTACTCACTATTTGGCAAAAACTGCTGGGAAAATTGGAAACTAGTGTGGAAGAAATTAGGGCTTGACCCACACCTAACACCACATACCAAGATAAGATCTAAATGGGTTCATGATTTAGATATAAAGAGTTATATTATAAGCAAATTAGAGGAACAAAATATAATTTACCTCTCAGACCTGTGGAGATGGGATAAATTTATGTCCAAAAAAGAACTGGAACTCTTAATTGAACACCAGATAGCTAATTTTGATTATATTAAGTTAAAAATTTCCGTACAAACAAAACTAATGCTGACAAGATTAGGAGGGAAGCAATAAATTGGGAAATCATCTTTACATTTAAGGGTTCTGATAAAGGCCTCATTTCTAAAATATATAGACAATTGTCTCATATTTATAAGAATTCAAGCCACTCTCCAATTGATAAATGGTCAAAGGATATGAACATACAATTTTCAGATGATGAAATTAAAACTATTTCTAGTCCCATGAAAAGGTGCTCCAAATCACTATTGATCAGAGATAGGGAGAGGATGTGGGAAAACTGGGACACTAATACATTGTTGGTGGAGCTGTGAACGGATCCAACCATTCTGGAAAGCAATTCCCAGCAGCATTTCTATTGGGATTATATACCCAAAGAGATCTTAAAGGAAGGAATGGGCCCCACATGTGCAAGAATGTGTCAGCTCTATTTGTAGTGGCTAGAAACTGGAAACTGAATGGATGCCCATCAATTAGAGAATGGCTGAACAAATTATGGTATATGAATCTTATAGAATATTATTGTTCTGTAAGAAATGACCAGCAGGATGATTTAAGAGAGGCCTAGAGAGACTTGCATGAACTGATACTGAGTGAAATGAATGCAACCAGAATATCATTATACATGGCAACAACAAGACTATATAATGATTAATTCTGATGGACATGGTTCTCTTCCACAATGAAATACTTCAAACCAGTTCCAATTGTTTAGTGAAGAAATGTGGACCACATTTCATATCCCTCTCTTTCCTTCTTTCTTTCTTTTTCTTTCTTTCTTTCTTTCTTTCTTT
>JAJPUD010009552.1:61353-73340 GCA_023553655.1 Myrmecobius fasciatus
TATATATATATATAAGAAAAAATAAGTCAATAAAGAATTTGTGTTATCCAGACACTAATATGCAGTTAAAAATAACAATGTTTAGAAATCATCTATCTGAATGTACATTTTTAGCAGATAGTAAATGGAAAAGGAATTGAGCCTAAAATTGAACAGAAGGGATATAGCACTGTTTATAACACTGGAAAGTTATTTTAAGACTCATAAGTTCTCCTTGAAACAAGGGCTCATATTGCCAATAATTTTCCTGTGGTTTTTATATAGCTCTAAGTCATGGAACACTACAGTCTCTGAAGTAAATATCACACAGAGAGCAAAGGAGACACATGTTGATAAATCTCATTAGGTTACAACACATTATAATTCCCAATTCCAACTCACATTGGTGGGCTTTTCCCCCAGAGGACAACTGTCTTCTATGCTGAAGATTCCAGATATTATCCCAAGGGCCTAAAATTTCTTGTATTTTTTGCTCACGATCTCCCACTGATGTCTTTTCCATTAATGGTTAGCCAGAAGACATCAGTTAGTTTTCTTTTTTTTTGCTTTTTTTTTTTTTTTTTTTGCTTTTTGCTGAGGCAATTGGGGTTAAGTGACTTGCCCAGGGTCACACAGCTAGGGAATGTTAAGTGTCTGAGACCAGATTTGAACTCAGGTCCTCCTGACTTCAGGGCTGGTGCTCTAACCACTGTGCCACCTAGCTGCCCCCATCAGTTAGTTTTCAGAAAAGAGATTTCCTTAAGAATTGGTGACAAGAACAATTTATAGAAAATATTCACCCTTTCCCCAATTCCTCTCTCACAAACGCCCAGGGTCCATAGGGAGAAGTGGGCACTAGTTTAAAGCATGATGTTAATGAGGTATATTGGCACAAAACATGTAACAAAAGGATGCATATTCTCTCCTAGCCCTTCAGAGAGTTTTCATGAAGTTTGTCCAGGAGCACTTGGCTGACTTCTCACAGACTACATCATTTTTGATGGAATTTATTTCTGGACTAGGCTATTCTGCCTGGTGCTGGTATAGAGTGATTCTCCACTAGTCTGTCCAAACCATTCTATTATTGTTAATACTGTGTTCCCAAAGCTACTATTAATCCCATTGAAAAACTGCCTTTTCAATAGCTATTTCATATTTCTTCCATTACCATTAATCACTACAACTCTGATGTCTACTTTTACCACCTTTGGTCACTTATGAGATCTCCAGATCTTCTGAACTAATAAGGTCCCTGCTTAGTATTTCTGTCTCCAATTACCCTAAAATGTGTTTATGGAGAGGGGGGAGGAAAAGTATCCTTTGGACACTTCAGAATTCTGCTTTCTTGAAACCACAAAGGTAAGAGATTAAGAGATGAGTGTATCAACCCTTTTGTGTATATACTTAGTTCTGCAAACATTTAGATTCATTGCCATCACATAGTGTCAACCTCTGAGCCATTCTTGTGACCACATGAGATAAAATCAAAGGATATTCAGGCACTGTTTCAATGTATGCAGAATCCTATCCATCACTCTAAGAATTACAAAGGGAACACAGAATAAAAGATGTTAAAGAAATATGTTAATGAAAGATGATCTGATCATGTTCTTTCTAGAACAAATTATAACCAATGGACAAGTACATAGAGTATGTGCTTCATTAATATCCTTGAGAAAATAAGCAAAGACCTGAGTACTTAGGTTTCCACTTCTCTGAAACTACTCACTCAGGCTTTTCCTCTTCCTCTTGACAACTTCCCTGCTTCTGATAGCTAAAACTAAGAACCTAACACAAAATTCCAGGTATCACATAGGATTCTCATTTTTTTTTCTGAGAAAAGCTACAAATAGGAAGAAAGAAGTGGTCTTCTCTACAATTTATATTAGGAGGCTATTCAATTTGCTTCTACAGATTATGGTATGTCATTTTTTTTGCAAAAGCTGTATAAAATTTAACATCATCTGTACTCACATTTAATGTATAACCTATGCAATTCCCTTAACTGAGGGTATGCCATATGTAAACTGTACAGAGATGTACAGGTGTACAGCTGTAATTGAGCCTGTATAGGACATCAAAGGTTAGTTAAAAATTCTCTAAACCAGGTATTTGTAGCTGAAGTAAACAAAAGTAAGCTATCCCTTTAAATAGAAACTAAAGGCTGTATAAATTACTTTGCAATTTGGAATGTAAGTCTACACCCATAATGCCATCATTCCAAAGGCATGAGGAGCAACAACAACAACAAAAAAGCCACAGAAATGTAAATATTGTTCATGTATAGCTGCCTTGGCAGGGTTGAACTACGGGTATGCACACCCTCAGGGAAAATCATTCCATCTGTGGCAGTATATGAAAGGTCCTGATGCAAGAAGTTAGGAGCAAATATAGAACATGGTGTTTTTCTTGTTCAGACCTGTCTGCTCTTTCTTTCCATATAGCTTAATTTTGTTGTGTTTTGCTGAGGCTAATTTCCTTGTTCTCCATCTGAAGCTAAGATTTCTGGGTGAAAAATTATAGGACAAGAAAAAAGTTCTATCATATAGCTGGCCTCCTTTATGGCTACTACAGGTACTATTAACAAGCATTGTGCCAGTTAGCACTCAGCATGAGATAGGTCATTACTCCCAGTTTGGCTCTCTTTTAGCAATGATCAAGACCCAGTCTTTCTTTTCTATCCCCAGCCCCTGACAGAGAAAAAAAAAAACAGTTTTACTTAAATACATAGATACACAAATGAGCATTAAAGATAAATAGCTAAGGTTTTAATTTTTTTTTTTTGAAAAATGCCTTTCACAAGAACAAAAGCCTGAAGCCAAGAATTCAGTTTCAGATAAAGATGTGCAATTGACCAAAGGCTCTGGAATGAATCTGAAGTACCATTGAAACATTCAGTACTTGCTTTGTGTTTTTCTTCTCTAACTTCTCTCTTTGTCCATTTCTCTCTTGTTATTTGCACAGTAATGAAATATTTCCTTATTTTCATAGTTTATTTTCATCATAGTCACTTATTGCCAGAAATTTGGATGTTTAGAACATTTAGAAATTTAGCCTCCAGAATGTAGATGTATAACAAAATCATTGAATGTTGGTGCTAAAGAGTGTCAGAAATTATCTACAGAACATTATCAGTTTATAAATAAGAAAACTGAGTATTCCACATTACCTATGATGCATGAGCTTCATAAATTAAACTTACTAGTTAAATTCTCTACTATAGAAGAGGAAAGGAAGTTCTTCCCCATGCAGGCAGTTTTCCATGTTTCTTCTATTATATCTACAGATATACCAGGATATCACCTATTCTTTTTAAAAATAATATTTTATTTTCCCCAATTACAAGTAAAACCAATTTATAACATTCATTGGCTTAAGTTGTGAATTCTGAATTATATCCCTCCTTTTTTCCTTTCCCTCCTTTTTGAGATGATAAGGAACTTGATATAGGTTATACATAATCAATTCTAAAACATTTCCATATTAGTCATTTTGTGAAAGCAAACTTGGAGAAAGGAAAAAAAAGGAAGGAAGGAAGAAAAAAAAGATAAGGAAGGAAGGAAAAAAGAAGAGAGGAAGGAAGGAAGAAAAAAGAAAGAAAGGAAGGGCAGGAAGAATAAACAAAGGAAAGAGGGAAGGAAGAAGAAAAGGAAGACGAGAGGGAGGAAGGGAGGGAGGGATATAGACATTGATTAACCCCAAATGACCAAATCTGATGACCTTTATTTAATTTTAATCTTTTTCATTTTCCTTCAGCATTTGACATTATTATCCACTTTCTCCATAAATATACATATATATACACATATATTACATATATGTGTATATATATGTATATTTATGGAGAAAGTGGATAATAATATATGTACATATATGTGTATATATATATGTATATATATATATCCTCTCCTCTATAGGTTTTCATAGCATTGTTCTTTATTGGTCCTATTCCTATCTTTTCTTTTTTCTTTATAATTTTTTTACCTTTTTATTTTCAAAATATATGCATAGATAGTTTTCAACATTCACCCTTGCAAAACCTTATGTTCCAAATTTTTTCTCCCTTCCTTCTCCCCATCCCCTCCCTTAAGAGCAAGTAAGTCAATATATATTAAGCATGTGCAATACTTCTGTACATATTTCCACAATTACATGCTGCACAAGAAAAAAATCAGATCAAAAAGGAAAAAAAGAAAGAAAATGAAAAGCAAGAAAACAATAGCAAAAGAGATGAAAATACTATGTTGTAATTCATATCCAGTCCCCACAGTACTATTTCTGGATGAAGATGGCTGTCTCCATCACAGGTCTACTAGAAGTGGCCTGAATCATCTCATTGTTGAAAAGAGCCATGTCCATCAGAATTGATTATTACATAATCTTGCTGTTGTATACAATGTGCTTTTAGTTCTACTCACTTCACTTAGCATCAGTTCCTGTAAGTCTTTCCAAGCTCTTCTGAAATTGATCTGCTAATCATTTCTTATAGAACAATACTATTCCATAACATTCACATATGATAACTTATTCAGCCATTCTCCAGCTGAGGGCATCCATTCAGTTTCCAATTCCTTGCTACAAATATTATTGCACATGTGGGTCCCTTTCCCTCCTTCACAATCTCTTTGGGATACAGGCCCAGCAGAGATATCGCTGGATCAAAGAGTATGAACAGTTTGATAGTCCTTTGGACATAGTTCCATATTGCTCTTCAGAATGGTTGAACCATTTCACAACTTCCCAACAATGTATAGTGTCCCAATTTTCCCACATCCCCTTCAACATTCATCATTACCTTTTACTTGTCATCTTAGCCACCCTGAGAGGTCTGAGGTGGTACCTCAGAATTATCTTAATTTGTATTTCTCTGATCAATAGTGATTTAAAGCATTTTTTCATATGACTAAAAATGATTTCAATTTCTTCATCTAAAAATTCTCGGTTCAGATCTTTTGGCCATTTATCAACTGGAATGGCTTGTATTATTATAAATTTGAATCAATGCTCTATGTGTTCTATTCCTATCTTTTCTAGAGATCTTGATACCCTGGAGATGCCTCCACCCTAAATAGGTTCTCTTTACCTCAAACCATCATTTTACTAAAAAAGCCATGTCATGCTAACTTTATTTTTGGTACTATTTACTCTCTAAACTTCTTCATTCTTTGCCATCATCTTTTTTTCCACTCCAGCTTTTCAGCTTTATTTGTATTTGAATCTGCAGTACTGATCACAAAGCCTGATATGTGTCAATGTTTAATAAATGCTTTATTTGTTTGCCTATCTGATTGTCCCTCCTTAGTCTCTTTTGCTGGATCATCATTGAAATCCCATGCTCCTAAATGTGGATCTTCTCCTCAAGATTCTGTCCTGGGCCTTGTTCTCATTTGTTTCTACTACACTCTCTATCCATGATGACCTCATCATACCCAAAAGTCATTATTTCTGTTGTGATGACTTTCAGATCTACATCTACTGACCTAGTCTTTTCTTAATTTCCAGTCATACATCATACATTTCCTGTTAGCTTAAATTGGTTATCATGTTGGGCATCTGAAACAAAAACCAACCTCTTGCAAATTTCCCCTATTTCTGTCCAAAGTATCATAGTCCTTTTAGTTGCCCAGCTTTGCAACTTCAAAATCATTCTTAACTCCATTACTTCTCAAGTCAATTGACAAACATTGTAATTTTTAACTTTACAACACCTTTCTCATCTATCCACTTCTTTTTACTCTCACAGTTACCACATTATTCCAGCTTTCATCATCTTTGACTTGAGCTATGATTTGGATAATAATTTTCCAGATGTGTCATTCATTCTGCAGACAAAATGATTTTTCTGATCATATCAGTCTCTTCTACTTCTTCCTATTACTAACAGCGGCTAACATTTATACATAGCATTATCTTTCACAAAGGAATTTAAATAAGTTATCTCATTTGTTCTTCTCAATGACTTTATTAGCATAGTAACCTTATTAACCCCATTAGACAGGCAGATTAATTTACTCAGTCACAAAGCTAATAACTCTGACACAAATTTGTCTGAGATTGAATTTAAACTCAAGTTTTCCTCCTGAGTTGGACTCAAATACTCTATCCATTGTGAAACCCAAATGCTTCTACTAAGTAAACTTCAGTGTTTTTCTTTTATCTCTAAGATCATGTATAAACTCTCCTGACTGTGATGTAAAACCCATCTTAATTTGTTTCCCTCTTATCTTTTTAGCTCTATTATGAATCATTCTCCTTCATTCACATTAAAGTCCATTGCTATTTTTCTGAAGACCTGGGCTAGTTCACACATGGTGGGACATGCCTATAATCCTATCTATAAGGTAACCTGAGGCTGGTAGATCTCTTGAGCTCAGAAGTTCTATGCTGCAGCAGGCTATGCTGTTTGGATGCCTTCATTAAGTTTGCTTTTAATCTAGTGAAGCCCTGAGAGCAGGGACCATCAGATTGCCTAAGGAGGAGCAAACTGACCTGGCTTGTAAACACAGCAGGTCAGTTTCCATGTTAATCAATAGGGAGATTAGTCCTGTGAGTAGTTCCTATCCTTCCTTCCTGGTTGGGACAAGGAGTCAGTAATAGTAATACTAATTGTAGCAGTAATGGTGGTCTACTAGTAGTAGTCTACTAGTAGTAATTATATATTTATATAGTTTTACATATATATATACATATATATATAGTTTTATATATGTAGTTATAATCATAGTTATATAGTAATGCATTTACTATATATATTATCATATAGTACATATGGTAATATACACACACACATATATAGTACATATATTAGTGGTTTTATATATACATAAAGTTATATTAATATCTAAAAGGTGTAGAGTACAATGATACTTTGGAGTTTATAAACTTATATTAGCCATGCTCTGCAAACTCCTTCCAAATTCCAGGAAGACTTGAAAATTGGAGAGTCTTGTACAGTTATGTTTTAGGGTGAATTACTGCCATGGCTATCAAGTTATTAGGGAATTGATGTACAATGAGGGATAAAGAATGTCATGAAAGATTGTTGATTTAAAGATTGCCTATGGACTTTAACAAAGGCATCAATGAAAAGATTTTAAATAGTGCTGGGGACTGGTCAGACTATGGCAAAATTAAAAAAGGAGACATTGCTATTGCTCTCTTATGAGAGATGCCTAAAATTGTAGGATCTCCTCATATCGCCAAAGATAGCACTATTTGGAAATTAGATACTCAACCCTCTACTGTGATCAAAAGTTGCTGTATAAAATAAAAAAATAAAAAAAACAGTTGAAGTATGTAATATACAGGGGGACTGCTAGGTACTGATACACTCATTGCTTTGATCAACAGGTCAAGATCAAACAATTTTGGATTCTGCCAACCAAGAAGTGCAACAAAGAAAACAAACTATAAACAATAATGGCCATGGAAGAAGCCTTTGACAGCTGACTAGAATGTGTCATAGATATTATCTAAGAGTGATAGGCAGAAAGAACATAGGTAAAATTACTATAGAACTGGGGAAAATGGCATTAAGGACTTCGTGTATCAGAACAGTTTGAAGAGGTAGGGTATCAAATTCCAATCACTTTATGAAGAATTCCTAACGTTTATACTTATGTAACCTATTCACTGCCTGGGCCTGTATGGATTGAATGAAAAATAAATATATCTGGATTATATCACTGTATATTTGTCATTTCCACGAAAGCTGTGTTTCAGTGATTCTATGATTATCAATTATGACAGTGCTCCCAAAGGATTTCTGTAGTCCCTGACACCTCCTAAAGATTTGTAGAAAAGGTGATTGATAATACATACTCTTTGGAACTGTTGATTTATCAACTGTGTATTTGGGAAGGAGGTTGGAAAATCATAAGAAGAAATTATTGAACCAATTATGTTGGCTAGAAATTGATATTCTAAAGCTGTTGGTTAATGACTACCACTTCTATAAAGCCTCTGTCAAATAAATGTGTCACATAGAATTTCTCAGTAAAGAATGAGTAGATCAAGTATTGAAATGAGAAGATAGAAGCACTCATCACTTGGCTATGTCTGAAAAATTAAAAAGAGCTAAAGTTTTTTCTGAAGTTCAATGGCTACTATCAGAAGAACTAAACCTGCATGACAAAGTTCCTTAATGATCACATCTATGAATAAATGTGTAACTGATGCCCTTTGCAATTTTTAAATAAGTACCTGCTCTAATAGGAACACAATCTAGCAGGTTTTCTCTCAATTCTGCCACATAGATTAGACATTTTTTACCTATGGAAGACAGCTAATCTGGTACTTTTGACCCAAGAGGTGAAGCTTGTTACAAGCCTCTCCTCCATCAACAGATTCCTCACAATAATAAATTGACTTCCTAGTGTTCTAAGATCCACTTATGTGGAGTCAGGGCCTTTCAAACTTGCTGAATGCCTTCTGAGGCCCAAGGGTTTCTAGAAGCTGTATCCAAAAAGACCCTGAACATATATTTATTTACTGATTCAACCTAGGTATTTCAGGATCATTCCTGCATATACTTTCTATGCTCTAGCTAAGTAAGATTTTTGATTACTGTTGAAAGACCTATGAGTGTTTCATTTTGTTCTAATACCAAACTCAAACTAACAAGAGTTTGGCCTCAGGAAGGGTAACCCATTATACCTGTTTTTCCTTGTGTACCATCAGTATTTGAGAAGATGAATATCAGTCTCTTAGCACACTGTCCTGATTGTTACATTATTGGTTCTCTATATAAGACTACCAAGCGCAACTAATCAACTCAGACCCCAGCCACTGGACATTCCTATCTTTTTAAGTTCTAACATATTGTCTTAGTCTCTCACCCACCAACATTAGGATTAAATAAATGATTTAATTAGATAAGTAAAGCATGACCAATCTGGGATATATTTTCCATTTGTATCATGAAAAAGCAACATTCCAAATGCTTCTCAGCTCCCAGAAATTGGGGATCTCTCAAAATTGAAATTCGTTTCAATCTTTAGTTTACCATGATGCAAAGAACAAATAAGTAGGAAATCAGTTTGCTTGGTAAAGTCACCCATATCCACAAACACAATAGTAGAATACTAGAACTGTTATTTATATAGATCATTTGCAAGCAGCTGTTAAATCTTGAGTTCCCCCAGAATGACTTCTCTATTGGTCTATATCTCCTGAATATTTCTGTGTCACCTGTTTCTATTTCCTACAAAAGGATTTGGAGCACATCTGTGTATCTTGATAGACTCATGAAGCAAGAAGTATTCAATTCAATTTTTCAGACTCAAGAATAGAGAAAGACTTTCTCTGTTGTTCATCTTGGTGTCTTAGTTTTTGATTGTAAAACTCCCTCAGTGACCTGTTTTTCTTCAGCTATTTCTTTCTATCTCCAACTAATGGCCTACCAATTATTATTCCTGGCCTTATGGCAGGATTCTCAGACCCATACAACACTCTTCCCCTTTTTGTTCTGTACTTCTATTACCTATACAGAAAAACATCCTTCCTCTGGGAAAATACTGAATAAAGCCTAATTTTTAACTTAAACTGAAAAACAGACGAAAGGTTTCCCACTTAACATTCCCTTACCTACTTCAAACCTAGCCTTTTTAATAGAATGAGTCTAATTTATCTGAACTCTAATTTATTTGAACTCTAAATTGTTTTTTTTTACTTTAGATACATCTGCATTCATTTTGTAGCGCTTCAAATGACCACATGTCACCTCCCTTCTGACTCCTGAAGAATATGCTGTTTATTAATGGGCTTCAGATTCACTATTTTGTTTCTAGGTGAAAATCTGCTATCTCCTTCTTGTCACAAGATGATCTACTCCATTAGGAATTTCTGTTCTCTCAAATCTCTTGCTTTCTAGTGTGAAATAATTTTTATATTTCCCTTTAATGTATCTGGATATCTCCAGCTATTTTCTGAAATACCTAGACTCAAATGTGATAATGTATTTAGAAGATGATTTGCAAAGCTTAAAGCACTATATAAGCTATTATTGTTGTTAATTCATTATCTTTTTTCCCCAATAGAATTCAGATAGAAACAATGTTGGAGCACTTTACTATCCTGCTACTCTTCTTTCATATTTAATATGCAATGTACTATTTAACAGATCACTAGCATCAATGTGTTTTTTTATGATTGAACAAAAGAATTAGGATGTAAACTTATGTTCTGGGATGGCAGAGCAGACATAACTCTCTGTGACCTCCTCTGACCTTTCTCTCAAACTAACAGCAGATTAAGCCTCTAAATTGGTTTTGAAACAACATAACCCACAAATATTTGGAGTACAACACATTTCTAGAAGAAGATACTTTGGAAGAACTTCAGAACAGGTCTGTTTCAATTGGGCAGGAGAACAGTCTGCTAAGTGCAGACCACAGCACAGGGAGCCCAGGGCAAAGAGCCAGCTGTATCTGGCTGACCAGTGAACATTCTGTGAGTCTCTTAGGCTATTCTGCCCTGGTTGCAGGTGGGTAGCTTATTAGATTTTCTGGAAGATATCCAAAAGCTAATACAAAAAGCGAATTGTAAGCTGCTGAGCCTCTGAAGAACTCGGTACCTGCCCCCTCCTCACTCCGATTACCTAGCACCAGAAGTCAGTCAGAAACAAGAGTCCCAGGGCTAACTACAGCAATTGTTGCTCCTTTTCCTTAAGAGCAGATCTCATGGTAAGTGAAATGAGCAGAACCAGGAGATCATTATACACAGCAACAACAAGACTATATGATGTTCATTTCTGATGGACATGGCTCTCTTCAACAATGAAACAATGATTTCAAACCAGCTCCAATTGTTCACTGAAGAAAGCCATATATACCCAGAGAGGCCTGTGGGATCTGAGTGTGGACCACAATATAGCATTTACATGCTTTCTGTTGATGTTTGCTTGCATTTTGTTTTCCTTCTCAGGTTTTTTTTCTTGTAGATCTGATTTTTCTTCTACAGCAAAATAACTATAAATATGTATACATATAATTGATTTGTCATATATTTTAACATAATTAACATCTAGGGGAAGGGGTGGGGGACAGAAAAATTTGGAATAGAAGGCTTTGCAAAGGTCAGTGTTGAAAAATTACCCATGCCTATGCTTTGCAAATAAAAAGCTTTAATTAAAAAGAAAAAAAGAGCAGATAGTAATGCTTTAAAAATGAGTAAAAAGGTAAAAAAGAACTCTGACCACAGACAACTTTTATGAAAGAGAGAACAGACCACAAACCCTGAGGTGCCCAAAGGCAAAACAACTCCAGATGAAACAACAAAGGGAGATATGAGCTGGTCCCCATTTCACAAGGCCTTCTTGGAAGATATCAAAAATGATCTTAAAAGAGAATTAGAAGAAAAATGGGGAAAGGAAATAAGATCTTTGTAAGAAGGTATGTAAAAAGAAAAACAAATTATCTGAAGAAAACTCCTTAAAATAGATTTGATGAAATGTGAAAAGCATATGTTTCCCTAAAAAATATATTTGATGAAATGGAAAAAGCATATAACTCCTTACAAAACAGATATGAAAAAGATACCTATTTGTTGAAAAACAGAATTAGTGAAATGGAAAAAATGCAATGAACAATTAAATTTGCCAAATGCAAAAGGAGCTAAAGAAGACAACTGAAGAAAATAATACACTAAAAACTAGAATTGAATGAATGGAAATGAAATAATAAGACTTCAAGAATCAATCAAACACAACCAAAAAATAGAAATACCTCCAAGAAAAACAACTGATACAGAAAATAGATCTAGGAGAGACAATCTAAAGATTATTGGGCTTCCTGAAAGCCATGATGGAAAAAAAAGAGCCTAGACATTATTCTTCAGGAAATCATAAAAGAAAACTGATATCCTAGAATGAGGAGGCAAAATAACCATTGAAAGAATTCACTGATCATCTCCTCAAAGAGACCCCAAATTAAAAACCACAAGGAATACTGTGGCTAAATTTTAGAACTATTAGACCAAGGAAAAAATATTGCAAGTATCCAAAAAAAAAA
>JAJPUD010009553.1:0-52463 GCA_023553655.1 Myrmecobius fasciatus
GGGGAAAAGCTTGGGAAAAAAAAGTTTTTGCAAAGGTCAATGTTGAAAGGTCACTCATATGTTTTGTAAATAAAAAGCTTTATATATTAAAAAAAAAAAAAAAGATTATACAGTGATCAATTCTGACTGACATGGCTCTTTTCAACAGTGAAATGATTCAGGCCAGTTCCAATACACTTGTGATGGAGAGAGCATCTGCATTCAGAGAAAGAACTATGGAGACTAAGTGTGAACCACAACATAGTGTTTTCACTTTTTGTTATTGTTGTTGTTTGCTTGTATTTTGTTTTCTTTCTCATTTTTTCCTTTTTGATCTGATTTTTCTTGTGCAGCATAACAATTGTGGAAATATGTATAGAAGAATTGCACATGTTTAGCATATATTGTATTACTGAAAGGAGGGGAAAATTTTGAAATACAAGATTTTGCAAGGGTGGATGTTGAAAACTATGCATATGGTTTTTGGGGGGTTTTTTGGTTTTTTATGTGCATACATATTTATACAGTTATCTTGCTTTACAAGAAAAATTTGATCTCTAAGAAAAAAAATCTGAGAAGGAAAACATAATGCAAGTAAACATCAACAGAGTGTGAAAATGCTATGTTGTGGTCCACACTCAGATCCCACAGTCCTCTCTCTGGGTGTATATGGCTTTCTTCACTGAACAGTTGGAACTGGTTTGAAACATCTCATTGTTGAAGAGAGCCATGTCCATCAGAACTGATCATCATATCGTCTTGTTGTTGCTGTGTATAATGATCTCCTGGTTCTGCTCATTTCATTTAGCATCAGCTCATGCAAGTCTCTCCGGGCCTCTCTGAAATCATCCTGCTGGTCGTTTCTTACAGAACAATAATATTCCATGACATTCATATACCATAGTTTATTCAGCCATTCTCCAATTGATGGGCATACATTCATTTTCCAGCCACTACAAAAAGGGCTGCCACAAACATTTTTGCACATGTGGGTCCCTTTCCTTCTTTTAAGATCTTTTTGGGATACAAGCCCAATAGAAACACTGCTGGGTCAAAGGGTATGCACAGTTTGATAACTTTTTGAGCATAGTTCCAAATTACTATGCATATGTTTTGAAAATAAAAAGCTTTTTAAAAATAAATAAAATGAATATATTTTTGTAAAATTAAGAAAAAGAAAAGTATGCATATATTTTGAAAATAAAAAGCTAAAAAAAGGTTCAACTCAGTCCTACTTTCTGCAAGAGGCCCTTCTTGATCTTGTCCACTAGAAGTATCTCTACTGTGCAAAAGCCTTCCATCTATTTTGTATATATCTTGTATGCATATAATTGTTTGCATATTGTTTCTCTCATTTGCCTTCCTTGAGAACAGAGACTGTGTATTTGCCTTGCTTTATATCCTTATTGTTTGGCATAGTATCTAGCACATAGTAAGTGCTCAACAAATGCTTAGCGACTCACTGGCTGCCTTTGTAGCCAAGCAAATCAAGTCTAATCGCTTTAAAAAAAAAAAAAAAAGGAAAGATTGCTATTTTTAAAAGTATATAACTGTGAAAAAATGCTCTAAATCACTATTGATTACCGAAATGCAAATTAAAACAACTCTGAGGTATCACCTCACACTCAGAGTGACTAAGATGACAGGAAAAAATAATGATAAATTTTAGAGGGAATATTTGAAAACTGGGACACTTAAGCATTGTTGGTAGAGTTGCGAATTGATCCAACTACTCTGAAGAGCAATTTGGAACTATGCCCAGAGGGCTATCAAACTGTATATACCTTTTGACCCAGCAATCCACTATTAGATTTATATCCCAAGGAAATTATAAAGGAGGGAAAAGAATCCACATGTGCAAAAATGTTTGTAGCAGCTCTTTTTGTGGTAGCAAAGAATTGGAAAATGAGTAGATGCCCATCAATTGGGGAATGGTTAAATAAGTTGTGGTATATGAAAGTAATGAAATATCATTCTATAAAAAATGATGAACAAGCTGGTTTTAGAAAGGCCTGGAAAGATTTATATGAACTGATGCTAAACTAAACAAGCAGAACCAGGAATACATCGTATACAGTAACAGCAAGATTGGGCAAATAATCAACTATGAAAGACTTGATTCTTCTCAGTGGTTCAGTGATCTAAGGCCATCCCAATAAACTTTGGTAGAAAACACCATCTGCATCCAAAAAGAGAACTATGGAGATTGAATATAAATCAGTACATGCTATGTTCACTTCTTTTTTTCTGATTTTTTTTCTCTCTTGTGGTTTTTCCCTATTGTTCTGATTTTTCACTTCCAAGATGATTCATAACCAGAAAAAACAAAAGTTAATAAATTTTTTTTTCTAAAGTATATCCTTCCCAATGAGTCTCTATCCCAATTGAAACTGTCACAAAAAAGAAGCATGATTAAACAAAGCAAACCAACACATTAAGCCATATCTACCAAATATGTCTCATTCTACACATGAAGCCTACAACTTTTCTCCTTTCATCATCAATCTTCTGGAATCAAGATTGGTAATTTCATTAATTTAAGTGCTAACATTTTTCAGTGGGTTTTTTTTTGTGATGTTATTATGACCATCACATAAGTAAATTGTCCTTTTGTTTCTGCTCACTTCATAGTATATTAGTTCATACAAATCTTCCCAAGGTTCTCTCACTTTTTTGTTAATTTATTTTTCTTTTTGGCTATGATCCATTACATTCACATATCCCTGTTTTGTTTTTGTTTTTATTACAAAATTATTTCTATGAATATCTTTGTACATACAGCTCCTTTCTGTCTTAGATATTACTGGGATAGTTGCCTAGATACCATTTGATAACTTTTTAAAGATAGTTCCAAATAATTTTCCAAGATGACTGGACAAATTTATAGCTTCTGCAACTTTACAACTATCTAATCCTTCTTTTACATGATGACTTTTTGGATTCTTGAAGATAGCTTACACATAAATATCTTACTTAGATCTTCTTTTTCAAAGCTAAACATTCCCATTTTCTTCAATTAATCTTCACATGTCACTGTCTCTAGTTCCCTCACTATTGTGATTGCCCTCTTCCTGATGTGCTCAAATTTGCCTTTGTTGGTGACACCTGGAACTGAACACGGTATTCTAGTAATGGTCTGAATAGGTCAGAAGACAATGGGACTATTATTTCCTTCCTGGAGCCTCCTAGTCTTTCATAATGCAGCCTGAGTGGGTCATGTCACACTGCTGATTTTTGATAAGCTTAAAATCTATTAAAATCTCCACATATTTTTCACAAAAACTGTTTTCTAGGTACATTGTACTTGTGAATTTGATTTACTTGAATGCAAATTTAAGATTTTACATGTACCTCTAATCAGTTTCACCCAATTTGGTCCATTTCTAGACTGTTAAGATCATCTTTGATTCTGACTCTATAATACAAGATGTTAACTATCACTCCCATCTTCACATCATCTGAAATTTTATATGCAATTTTTCTTCTTGACTTGTTTTGAGACTTAGACAAATGGTTTGTGGAGTTGCTACATAGCCTTGATTACTGAATGGGTCAAACTGAGACCTGGTAAAAACTTTAGCTCAAAAAAGGACACTGCATCCAGGGCCATCTCCAATCATCCAGATCTATATCTAGCTTCTGGCTCCAGATGACTCTGAAGGAGAAAGTGAGGCAGGTGACCTTGCACAGTCCTCTGTCATCTCAATCCAATTCACTTGCCTGTCATAGCATCACCTCCCTGATGTTAAGGTCCTTGTCAAGAAAGAAGGACAAATAGCAGCTTCCAACTAAAAATGATCTCTTCTTCACTTGATCTTGA
This sequence comes from Myrmecobius fasciatus, assembly GCA_023553655.1. NCBI lineage: Eukaryota > Metazoa > Chordata > Mammalia > Dasyuromorphia > Myrmecobiidae > Myrmecobius > Myrmecobius fasciatus. The sequence continues at coordinate 3,800 of JAJPUD010009553.1, forward strand.
GGTATTTTAGATTCCTCTTAATAATCAGTCAGTAAACATTTCTTAAGTGCCTACTATGTGCCAGATAGGAAGCTAGGTGACACAGTAGATAGAATGCCAGTCTTGAAGGCAGGAAGACATCTTTCTGAGTTCAATTCTGCCTTAGACACTTACTAGTTGTGTGATCCTGGGCAAATCACTTAATTTTGTTTCTTATTTAAATAACTTAACTCATTTTTCATGGGTTGAATTTGCCAATTGGCTGCGAAAATCCATAACAGGAATATGATCTTGTCATTGTCCTAATGACTATTTCACACTTTGAATTTATTAAGTGCTTAAATACAGTATTTATGTAATCTTTGAAATTGGATTTCTAACATTACATTCTCATTCTTTGGCTAAAATATAACAAGAACATAGAAGTGACTGATTTTCAAGAAAATAAAATTGTACTCCTTTTTGGAATGAGAATTGCAGGTTTCACAGGCATACAACAATGTATTCAACACAATGACGGTAGACCTTACTCACAACCCAGAAGAACCATGTGAAGCCTGGATTCTACTTTCTGTGTATTCACAGTTAGTGAAGAAGAGAAACAGTAACATGATCTAGATACTCTGATGCTATTTTCACTCCCGGGTTCCTTGTTCACTTGAAATCTAGATATGGGTAGGCTTTCTGCTAGGCTATGTGATAGATCAGGGAAAACATTTTTGGGGGGAAGTGGTGACCAGGGAAACCCTAATTCATGAAACTGAAAAAAATATAAAAATTAGAACAAGAGAAAGAATATTCCTTAGCATTTGCCACTTTTTGTTCCTTCTCCTCTGATCCCCAGTGGATGGAAAAGATCTGAGAGAGTGGCAACATGTTATGAGTATGGTAGCTGGAATCTGCACTGGAGAAAAAGAGATCTCACTTCTAAGCTGACCACCTCTCTTCCCCCTTATTAGCCATATGTCTTCCTGCACTTTTATTGAGTCTCAATTACCTCAGCTGCAAAACAGGAATAATACTTTATCTTCCTGAAAGTAGGACTAGGAAAAAATCTGTCTCACACCTTTATAGTTCTAAGATCTATCTAAAAGTTATCTAATTTATTCTAACATTAAGAAACATTTTATGAGTTTCTTGGGTTCTTTGGTCTCTCTTTTTTATCATTTCAGTCAATTTTTCTGGAACATGGAAAATATTGAAAAATAACTAAGATATAATATAACTTTTGTGCTGTCATTATCACATTTCGAATCACATTTTCAGGAACTGAACTTACTGTGTAGCTGAACTTACCAGACTTTCATACTCTACAGCAGTACATGGTTATTTCCACCTCGCTAAATCATTTCAGGGGCAGCTCAGAGATGCAGTGGATAGAACTCCAGACCTGGATATAGTCTCAGACACTGACTAATTGTGCTACCCTGGACAAATCACTTAACCCTGTTTGCCTCATTTTCCTCATCTATAAAGTGAACTGAAGAAAGAAATGGCAAATGACTTCCATATCTTTGCCAAGAAAACCACTAATGGGATCAAGTCAAACTTAATTGAACAACCACGTACTACCTAAACCATCTTCTAGAACACCTCCAAAGTCTGGCTGAAGACACCAGGAAAATAAACCTAAAAAAGAAAGGATACAGAGAAGATATGATCCATATCTTCTGATATCTGAAAGATTTTCATGTGGGAAAGAGATTAGACTTTTGTTTTTTTTTTTTTTTTCTGGGCCAAAGAAGGGCAAAGCTGGGACCAAAAGGAAGAATGTTCAGGGTGGTAAATTTCTCTTCAATATAATTAAGAATTTACTTGCATTAACAACTATCCAACCTTGGAAATGAGTTGCTTAGGGTCAATGTTGAAAAATTACCCATGCATATGTTTTGAAAATAAAAAGCTTTAATTAAAAAAAATGTGTTGCTTATTGAGAAAGTGCATTTATCATCAGTATGGATGCTTGTCAGAACACTGGCTTCTTGCCTGGATATTTGATTTAATATTTGCCATAGTAGGGCCAGTACATTACAAATGATACCTATTGGTGTCAGAGTAGGTGTAATAGGTGAGTAGGAGTAATTTACTGATGTAACATGGCTTCCATTCAACTTTATAAGCTCAGCCACAGAGAGAGGAGTGTCCTCCATCCAAGAGCTCCTTCCTGTCCAAGTCCCACTGTTCAGATTTAATAGTCAAATTTAGCTCACTATACCATTTATAATGTATATGTTATGCAAGATCCTGCCCTTCAAGTTTTTAATTGACTGAATTGCTTTCTTTCATAGTCAATTTTAGAAATGCTGAAGTACAAAAGATAAGAAAACTGTTAACATTATGGCATGTAGGGAGACTTGGGATCTTGAAGGGAACAAGTTCTGGTAGATCCTACCAATGTGTCATTTGGAACTTTATTCTGAAAGATATCTTTGAAGGGTAGACAGTCTAGGCAGCAAGACAGGCTGTCAACACCCTGCCCCTGACAACTACAGGAAAAAAGGAAATAGCTCCATCTTAATTGGTTGTCAGAAATCCTTTTGGTTTTGTCCAGAGAGACCTAGCAGCTTCAAGACCATAATGGAAATCCCAAGGCTTTGCAGCCCTTCCTATAGCCATACCCTTTGACTTTCCAGCTATTCTGGATGCTGCTGAGAGAGCCTGAAGCAGTTGGACAATCTGAGGCAAGAGCGGAAGGTATGCCTGAAATTCAGTAAGAAGCTCCATAAACAAAAAAGTTGGGCATGGAAATCAGGAAGAGACAAACAGATACCATCAGGTCTGGAAGCAACTGGGTTTCCAGGATTCCAGAAAGTTTAAGGAAAAGAAGAGGAGAATTTTTTTGGGAGGGGAGAAATAAAACAACTCAAGTTAAGTCAACAAACATTTAATGCTTTATGTTGACATTGGGAATACAAATATGAGCAGAAAGTTAATCCCAGCTCTCTAGGGGCTTATATTCTAATAAGGAAAGATGATATTTAAAAGACAGCTGAGAAACAGCAGGGAGAGAGAGGAGTAGTTTGGAAGAAGTCTGAAGAGTTGGGAATTGGGAGATGTGTAGTGAAATTGGCTGGTGTAGGCATATCCCTCTAAAATGGAAATTAATGAACAAATTCACCAATCAAAGGAGGGGACCACAAAAGCAGAGAGATCTTCAAGGGTGAGAAGGTGAATGAGACATGTTGGACAATTCCAGAGGAACAAGAGTGAAGTCAGAGAAAAAAAAAATCAAGGAATGAGCATATGGTTAGTGACATATGAATTGAAATTGATATGATGAAATTGATAGTTGGGCATTTCTAGTTATGCCATTATATGAGCTCTTACTCTTCCAATATTTTCCTAAACAGTGACCTCTATGTCCTCATTTGTTGTTGTTGTTGCTCAGAAGAGTATGAAATCCGGGGGTAGGGGGGGAGACTCCCAGTCAGTCCTATCAAGGTCTAAGTGTGCCAGTCTGGTGAAAATTTAAAAACAATCATACATATCCTGGTGAATTCCAGAGGACAGTAATAAGTGTTGGCAAATACCAGTAGAAAACCTCTGTAGTATGGTGAATCTAGAAATGTATTTTGGGACAACAATTTTATCTTGATTAGATTAGAAGCTTGAATTCATTGCATTACTTCCTCCAAATTCCATCTCTTCATTAAGATTAAATGTAGTAACTATTCCTATTTATGTAGCATTCTAAAATACCTTTTTCATACCTTATCTTTGCAGCGAGAGTCAGAGTTATCTCCATTTCACAGAAGAGTAAAGTGAGCTCAGTGTAATTTGCCAAATGTTACATAACTAGTATCAAAGTCAGCACTAACCTGAGTCCCAATTTAATGATCTTTTCATCATATCCATATACTTCTGAGAATCCTTTCCTCTTTGAACTTGTTTTCTCACCACTACTGGAATAGACACTAGGTAACAACTGTTCCCCTGAACTGCCTTGAGAATATGTCATTATTTGCTAAAGGGAAGGGAATCTGCATGATAACACCAAATCTTTTACCTGCATTATAGGTTTTGTTAGACCTGACTAGTAAGGTAGGTGGCGCAGTGGATAGAGCACCAGCCCTGAAGTCAGGAAGTCCTGAGTTCAAATTTGGTCTCAAACACTTAACTCGTCCTAGCTGTGTAACCTTGGGCAAGTCACTTAACCCCAATTGCCTCGGCAAAAAAAAAAAAAAAGTAACGTCACCAACTCAGTGAATGCCTTTTATGTGTCCATATTTTTAAAGACCTTCCTGTAGGTGGGAGAAATAGGAACTCTTGTATCTTCTTTCCCAAACCCTCACCCCACTAGATCTTGTTATAAATAAACCGAGAATTTAAAAACTAGACTTCTTATCCCAGTTTTGCCATTAAGGTGCTGCGTGATTTTGAGGAAATCACTTTAGAGGACTATAGGCAGTAGAGCTAAAAAGGACCTCAAAGAGTATCTACCCAACTCCTTCGTTTTATAAATTGAAGTACAGAGAGCTTAAATTATTTGCCCAAGAAAATAAATACAAAATACAAAGAGCCAATTCAGGTCCTCTGATCTTAAAGTTAACATTTTTCCACTTTACCACAATTTCTCTCTAGCCTCAATCTCCCCATCTATAAAATGAGGATATTGGACTCGATTTCTCTGTTCCATTGTTGTTGTGACATCCATGTTGTGTTTGGAAGCAGCATGGCAGAACAGAAAGAATATTGAATTTAGAGTCATAACACTGAGGTTTCAGCCCCAAATCTGTGTCTTTTAATTTTTCTTAGCCTCATTTCCTCATCTGCAAAATGAAGGATTAGATGAAAATAATCTTAAAAGACACTGCTAGGTCTAAATGTGCTATTCCTTTCCAGAACTAGGATTCACTTGGGTTTTTTGATAGTACAAAATTAAGAAGTATGAATAACTGTCTTTCCTCATTACTAGCATAAAGCCCTTTTATTTTTATTTATTTTTTTGGGGGGGGGATTTTGACTTTGGGGAAGGAAGTAGGTGGAATGTGGCTTAAGAATTACCTGGAAGGAGACTCATGTATAATATGGATCATATGAATAGAAAAGAAAACAGGGTTCCATAAAGATGCTGGAGGAGCTTTTCCCTTTTCCCATTCCCTGAATTTTATTTTCTTTCTCATTTTTTTTTAACTTTTTGACCTGATATTTTCTGGAGCAAGATAATTGTATAAATATATTGGATTTAACATGTATTTTACCATGTTTAACATATATTAGATTAAATACCATCTAGGGGAGGAGGTGGGGGGAAGAGGGGTAAAATGAGAGCTCAAGGTTTTTCAAGGGTCAATGTTGAAAAATTATTCTTGCATGTTTTGAAAATAAAAAACTTCAATTAAAAAAAAAATTCTACTGTCCCACTGCTTTCTAATAGCTAATTGGATGGTCCAGAGGTGCTATACTAAAATAACTCCTCAAATATTAATGAATCTGGACTCAAATCCACACTTTGAGGGTGCCATTCAAGCATCCAATTAGGATTTTAAAGTCTAGTGTCCAGGCTAGAAAAAGGAGATGAAGATAAAAAAGTAAAGGAGTTTTTGCCTTTAAATGCCTTTACCTTCTCCTGGAAGTTGGGAGCAAGTCCAGAAATTTGCGTCAATATAATATGCTTGTGAAATAGATACAAAGTAATTGGCAGAGGTGAGACATTGACAATTGAGGAAGTCAGAACAGGCCAATTGAAGAAGAAAGACTCTTTGGTGCTCTTGGAATCTGTTTCTTTTAAATATAATCTACAAATCTTTCCTAATCCTCTTGCTGGTATTCCTCCAATTTTTGTTGTTTCATTTTTCAGATTTTCTGATTCTCTGAGGCACCATTTGGGGTTTTCCTAAGATACCAGAATCGTTTGCTATTTTCTTCTTCAGTTCATTTTACAGATGAGGAAACTGAGGCAAACAGGATTGCATGACTTGCCTGGGGTCCCATAGTTTATAGGTGTCTGAGACCAGCCTCTTCCAATTACTTTGATCTATTTTGCATATGCCTATATCCGTACATGTTGCCTTTATATATATATATATGCATATATATATATATATATGCATATATATACTCCCCTGGTGTACACAGTATACAACACAGTGTACAGCACACAGTAGGTAGTCAATGAATACCTGTTGATTGATTGAGGAGAAGCAAATTCCAGGTTTGGCCTCCCCCAAATAGATAAGGGGTAGAGAAGCTGAACCTGGGGGCAGAGAGCTTTTAGTCTCCTTTAGGGAAGGGACTTTTGGTGTTCTTTAGGGAAGAGATTTCTGTTCTCTATTCTATAGTGCCCTGAGAGAGCCTGAAATCAAAAGGCACTTCCATTGGGTTTCTTGGAGGGAAGGAGGGTAGTGTTAGCCCAAGAGAGTTGGGCGGGGCCTTATTTAAGCTCCTGAAGACAGCCTGTGAGGGCAGTCATTTGAGCTGTGATTGCCCACCTGCACTAAGCACCTGTTTGCCTTCATACGGGTCACCTTTCCTATACTTTATCAATACTTTTAAGAGCCACTTTTGGAGTCTGCAGCCATGGCTAGTTCAAATAAAAATCCCACTGGAGATCTGGAGCTCAAGACCAAGAATACTGTGACCTTCAGTTCTAGTCCAGTAAACTTACCAGACAACAATTGGAAGAACAAAGAATATAACAACTACGATTCAGGGAATGGGAGCACCCTTGAGGGTGGAAGCTCTGACCCAAGCTCTTACCAGAAGGTCAAAGGAATAACGTAAGTCTATCTTTCTCATCTTTGACCAGGTTACTGTTCTATCTTGTATGTAATACTCTTTGGGTTGTTCTCTGACTTATTGTAGATGGTGTTGAGATGTAGGTGTATCTCGTTCTCCATCCTTGTGGGAATATTAAGTTAATTGAAAAACTAAGCTCAAAACTCCTAGACACTAAGGATCTGGTCCGTTTTGCAGACCTGGCTGTGCTGTCCCTAAAAAACTCCGAGTGCAGAGCAGAAACCCAGTCTGCTCTAGGGGGTCCTATTATTCTCAGAATAATGTTTTTCAATGCATAAAATAAAATGCATAGCTTTCCTGACTTCAGGTCTTAAAGTCCTCTGCTTTTTAAGAAGCCTTTCCCATATCTCCTTCAACTTATTGCTTCCTCTGTGTGAGTATCTCCAGTTTATGCTGTGTATCTTGTTTTGTAACTCTTTACATATTGTCTTTCCTCAATAGATTGTGAGCTCCTTAAGAACAGGGACCATTTTTATTTTTTGCCTTTCTTTGTATCCCCAGTGCCTGGCACATAGTAAGTGCTTAATAGATGGCTTCTTGACTTCATTTTTAAGTGATTTCATCATTTTAAATCCTGATCTAGAGAAAAATCAGGGAGAGCCTGGGGATTTCTGGTATTAATACTAATAGCTTAAACAACTCCATGGGGAAGGGAGAATGAATATTATAATTGCCATTTTGCAGATGATGACCAGGAAGCCTGATTTTCCAACCCACTTCTCATCAGAGAAAAACAACAGAGACTCCACCTAATGTCATTGAATAGGCTTCACTGACTCCTGGCTCCCTCTCTTCCCTTCCCACACTGCCTTGGATCTATCATAAGCAGGATAGGGTTTTCCTTGGGGAAATGTTTTTTGTTTCTTATCCAAGAATTGTCCAGCGGAATTTTTTTGAAACTACTTAGTTTGAATCAATGCACAACAGATAAAAAATTGTTTCTTCAACAGCTGCATATGCTGGCAACTTTCAAGAAAAGCCCCCAAGGTTATGGAGAATTCAAGGACAGAGGGTACACTCTCCAAGCCTTATCTTGACATTTAATTTAGCTTCCTCTCCTGGGGAAGTATTTCCCCTGTGAGGCAAAATGACCCCCACAATGGATTTTTAACAGAGGTGACCTAGAATCTTACACCTGTAGCACTGAAATAAAATCCAGAGATAATTATTCAAGCCCATCTCTTCTCTTAACATAGCTGGGGATGGGAAATAGATTAACCTGAGATCACACAAGAAGTGAGTGATCAATTTAAGATTAGACTCCAGGTTTTCAGATGGTAGTCCAGTGTTTTGTTTTGTTTTTGTTTTTGTTTTTGTTTTTAATTGTTTCTGGAGAAGGGAGGAATGAGTGTTTGAGATTAAGTATTTCTAAGAGAAACATATTAGCTCATTTTGAGGTCCCAAACTCTTAAGTAAACATTTCAAAAGGGAACCATTTACCTTTTCTTAGCAGAACAAGCAACCTGTCTCCAGCATTTGGTAATGCAGAAGCTATACAAATGATATTTCTGCCTATGGAAATTTAAAAGAGCATCTGCTTAGTTGTGATCTCTGTTCATTGCTCTCCTTAACACTTAAGCTCCTTGGCTATTAGAAGATTTATATGTGTAAAGAAAGGATCTAGGTTGCTAGGATAAAGGGAGTCGCTATACTGATAAAACTAATTAATATGTTTTCTTATCCCATTATCTGAGTTCTCTACCAGGCCTTCAGAAAAACTTTTTAACATATGAACTGAAGCCCACTTCAGTTTAACTTTGTCCTAGAATAAGGAGACAAAGGAGGAGGTTCATACTGATTAGTTATTTTTCAGCTAACAAAAGGTAAGGGTATACTTGTTGAAGTTTTGTTTTAGGATGAATTTGTCCTTCACAGTTATGGGTTTTCCAGAAACATCACCACACCTTCTGACTTCTCTCTCACTATGTATATGCAAGTGTACACCCTGGGAACAAAACTCTGGTAACTTTCAACAAATCACTTCCTCTCTCTGGCCCTTTGGAGGACAGCCTAATGGTTCATAGAGAAAAGAACACTGAATTTCAAGTCAGGAGATCAAAATTCGAATGTTTATTCTCCTTCTTACCTGAGTAACCACAGATAATTCATGTATACTCCTGGTCCTCAATTTTCTCATCTGTAAAATGAAGTAATTGGACCAGGTAGTAAGGTTCCTTTCAGGGCTGATATTCCTTGTTCTAAAAGTAGGCTGAATTTTTTTGTCCTACAGTATGTTCTCAGAGCTCCTGCTGTTCCTTCATTTCATCCTACTATACTTGAGCTGGCGTGAAGCGCAACAGAAATTTCTACTCACTCAAAAACATCAGGGTCACTCTTGGGCAGAAGGCTGGGCCTTGATTTTTCACTCTGTAGAGAATTGTGGGAAGCCCTTAGGCCAAAAACAGCTATTAAATTGTACTTGGCACTGTTATTTCTCAATCACCTACTGTTTGGACTGGCTTGACTACTGAGGGCCTAAGTCCTTTTCTTGGTTGTTTACAAATGCTGGGGTCCCCTTGCCTCCTTCCCCATAGAGGGTCATTTCTGTAGTTTGGCTGTTAGATTCCTCATTCTTAGAAAATGGAAATGTATTGCATGACCTCCAACTCTAGGATACTGGGATTCTCTACCTTTCTGGCCTTGGTGACTGTATCTTCCAAATTCTAGAGATATTGCCACTTTTTTTTTAACCACCCTTCAAGACTATTATGGATTTTTTTTTTGTTATTGATAATAGTGGATAGTGTCTTTAAGGTTGTAAAGAGCATCATAGACCCTATCACATTTGAGCCTCAGAACAATCCTGAGAGATTTTACATAGAAGGAAACTGAGGCTCATAAAAATGAAGTAAGGTACACAGCCAGTTAAGTGGCAGAACTGGTAGGCAACTCATGCCTTCTTATTTCAGTGATCTTTTGTTTGCTATTCTCTTGTTCTCTTTTTCACCCTTCCTTACATATAGCATGGGCTAATTCATTTATACAGTCTTTGTTCCCAAGGAGCTTGTACTGGGTAAGATAATACACACACACACACACACACACACACACACATATACACACACGCATGCATACATGAAGAATAAAGCACATTCTGCTCCTGTCATGTACCTAAGTGCTGAAGGTCTCAAAGAAGGGAGAAATCACTCCCAGTTCTACTCCCATGAAGTGAGAAGAATAATCAGAGAAGACTTCATAGACTAGACAATTTTTTAATTGGACCTTGATGGGATAGACAGACGTGTGAGATAGGGGGAAGATAGTGACAAAGAACCCTGGGAACAGAGATGGCAAAGCACAGGATGCATCTGGAAGAAATTAAGTTCTTTATTTTATCTAGAGTTTAAAGTATATTAGAGAACTCTGTGTGTGTGTGTGTGTGTGTGTGTGTGTGTGTGTGATGATGATGATGATATTGATGATAATGACAAAAAAAATGGTACTATATTGTTGGAATATCAAATCAAGGAATTTGGACTTTATCTTTAATGCTCCACCATTGAAAAGTTTGAACAAGAGATTAACATGAATTTTGCATTAGAAAGATTAAGTTGTTTATGGGTACAGAATGGGCAGATAAAAATGTCTTGTTCTTCCAAAATATCTGCTCCTCTTGGAGTGAATATTATAGAACATGAAGGCTCTATTTCCCTATGTTTGTTTTGCCTTCAGTCAACATAGCAGGTCTAGCAGTCAGACCTGTAGCCTCCCATATTTCTGTTCTTTTTAGCATCCTAGGGGAATTGATTTACTAAAATACTCATTTGAGATCAATTCCATATTCAGGTGATGCCCACAGGACCTTTATCCTGAATGTCTCTTCTACTTCAGTGTGCTTCCACATGAATTGCAAGTTGAAATGCAATAGAACATTCTTTCCACAGAGTTTTGACTGCCTGGGCTCTAGTTGTAGAGATAGAGCTCATTATAGTCAATGTGCTAATTAACATAAATTTCAGATATTATAGGACAATAGAGCTCGCAAATTGCACCAGTAGCTACCACCTAAACCAGTTCTGTTGCTTTGTCCTACCGGATGCTGGAATTGCAAACAGGGAGCTGAGCATGGGGCACCCCTCCCTTCACACTAACTCTCCCTTGTCTGCATCTCTGCAGGTGGTTGCAAACTTCGATTCACCTGGTGAAAGGGAATATTGGCACAGGTCTTCTGGGATTACCCCTGGCGGTGAAGTATGCAGGGCTCTTGGTAAGAAGTGTCTGTATTGTGGGAGGGAGGAATACCCCATCACTTTGGGAAAGAGTTGGTGGAGGTAGTATCAATTTCATTTGTCTGTTTATTCATTCATCCATTCATTTACAATAATGAAATGGGAAAACTTATTCTTTAACTGAATTTTCAAAAGATAAGGCCTTTTTGAACACTAAGAGTGTCTTGGAAGGTAGACAGAACACTAAATCTTTTTTTTTTTTTTTTGCTGAGGCAATTGGGGTTAAGTGACTTGCCCAGGGTCACATAGCTAAGAAGTGCTAAGTGTCTGAGGTCAGATTTGAACTCAGGTCCTCCTGACTTCAGGGCTACACCATGTAGCTGCCCCTAAGCACTAAATTTTTATTAAACTTATTTTTTTTAAACTCACATTGTAAATTTGGCTGGTCCCTGAAGTTATATACTGAAGTTATATACTTAGAATCATAGAATGTCAGAACTGAAAGAAATTGGAGATTATGATTGTCTAGTCTCCTTCCTCCTCCACTCCCCCATGTTTTTTTTTCAACTAGATGGAGTTAAATCCCTGAGAAAGGACGATCACAAGGTGAGTTAGAAGAATTTGAGCTAAAATCTGGATCTCTTCCAGTTTGTCAGTTTTTAATATACCATTGATAGGTTATGAACAAAATGCTTTTTTTTTTTTCTTGAGGAGACTTGGGAACTTACTAGAGTTCATATCAACATCCATTTCATGCAAATTCCTCTTCAAAGTCACCAAATGTTTCCCTTCATTGGATCACTCAAATGGTTGTTTCCTAAGGATAAACTGTGACAATGTTGTCTTTGTTCAGTCATCTTATAGTTTTGTTAACTATATCTCCTTTTCTCTCTCCTTCCCACCACAAATTCTTCGCTAAAGATCGGTTCTATAGGTCTGTTGGCTATGGGTATAGTGGCTGTGCATTGTATGGGCATCCTGGTGAAGAGTGCTCGCCACCTGTGCCGCAAGTAAGATACATTTATTTCTCCCTGCTCTTGAATGAAATGTTCCGTACTTAGGTTTATGCTGCCTTTGTGTACTGATGTGGCCTTGTTTCATTTGACTCTCTGATCTTAATGTGGCACATGTATTATCTTTTTCAGAATTTAAATGAAACTATCTCATTACTAACTGTTTCTCAAATAGAACAAAAGTTCTAAACTGTCTCCATCTCACTTCTACCTCCTGTGAGGGAATTCCACTCTTTCTCCTTTAGAAGTGAATACCATATTGGACTTGACCTAAGAAGACCTGGATTTGAATTCTGTTTCTAACACTTAGTAGTTTGGTCTCTATTTTTTTCATCTGAAAAATAGGGATAGTATCTATCTCATAGGTTTCAGATGTTAAAAGCAGTATATAAAAGTCAGCTGTTATTATTAGGATTGTGCCAGAATAGTGATCTATTCAGTCTATAATTTAGTATCCATGAAGGAGCATAGAATAACAGAAAGAATCCCTATAACAGGAACCCAAAGACCTGAGTTCTAATCCCAGAACTATCATGCATTGTGTGGCTTGTAGTAAATTGCTTGCTCTCTTTGGGTCTATTTCTTTTCTTTCTTTTTTTTTTTTTGCTAAGGCAATTGGGGTTAAGTGACTTGCCCAGGATCACACAGCTAGGGAATGTTAAGTGTCTGAGATCACATTTGAACTCAGGTCCTCCTGACTTCAGGGCTAGTGCTCTATCTACTGCGCCACCTAGCTGCCCTGGGTCTATTTCTTAGTTTTAAAGTGAGAGTTTGAAATAAATAGAATATTCAAGGAACCTTTTAGCTACTATAGTCTGTGATTCCTCCCGTGAAACCACAAATTTGGCATTATTTCTCCATAAAGATCCTGCTCAGAGGTCCCATAGGTAGAGCAAATAGTACCCTAACCAACTGGATTTTGCCTGACAATAGCATTTTTTTAAATAATAAACATTATTATTTATTTTTCATTCACAATTACTCCTATAGTCATAGCATATTCCTCAATTTCTAGCCTTGCTGGGACCAAACTATCTCCAAGTCCCACCTATATCCCAACACAATCTTGCCCATTCCTTTCACTGTGCCTTCTGGAATCCCATTTCATAAATAATAGCTTCATCTTGGACATCTTTCTTTTATGTTTCTCCATCTACTAGCCTTCCCTGAGATCTATCCTTCTCCACAGGACACTGCAAACCTAGCTGGCTTCTCCAGCATCAATTGTACTTTCCCTCACTTTCTAACACAGTGGTCCAGGAAAGAGAGTCAGAATGCTCCTAATTCCCCACTACCAATTCCAGAAGATCTCCCTGTTATTATCACTCATCAACATCTTTGAGGTTCTTCCCTTTCTCTGCCAAACTCCTAGAACAAGTTATCTACTCTCACTCCTCTTCCTCCACTTCTACTACCTTTACTTCCTCTCTTTCCACCCAAAACCTTTGCAGTTTCATCATTTAAATGAAACTTCTTTCTCCAGAGTTACCAATGATCAAGTATTAATAGCCATATTAACAGTCTTTTCTCAGTTCTCATCTTACTTGACTTCATTGTGATATTTAATGGTCAACTAGGATTCTCTCTCTCTTTTCTGGGATTTCCTCATACTGCTTCTTCTGATGGATTCTCTTCCTATCCATCTGATCACTCCTCAGTCTGCTGGATCATATCACTGCCACTAACTGTAGGTTTTCTCTTCTGTTAAGGCCTTCCTCTCTTCCTTCTATATATACTCTCTTGGTGACCTCATAAGTTCCCATGAATTTAATAATCATTTCTATTCAGATCACTCCCAGATCTTTATGTGCTGTCCAGTCTCTCCCTTAGTTTCAGTCCCATGTAACCAATTGTTCTCATATCCATTTAGCTACCTAGCATTTACATGCAATATTTTAAAGTTTGCAAAGAACTTAGAAAAAAAAAAAAACTTTCTCATTTGATCATCACAACAATTCCTAGGAGGCAGGTGTTATTATTCTTCCTATTTTATGAATGAGGAACCTGAAGTTGTGAGAGGTTTAGAGACTTCCTTAGGGTCTTGCAGCAAGTAAGTGTTTGAGAGCAAGATTTGAATTCAGGTCTTCCTGACTCCAAACTTGGCTCTCTATCCACTATGCCACCTATCTGCCCTCCCATCTAGCTGCCTGCATAGTCACATATTAATCTCAAAATCCCCTGATTCATATATAATATATAATAATATGATATATTATATAACAATAATAATATAGTAAATAACCATATCATAGGGCTGTGACTATTTGAGGGCAACATATTTAGACTGTTATGGTTTTACCTCTGTGAACCAGGACTAAGTCACTTCAAGAAACTGAGGTTCAGAAATAATCTGTAAAATTGGCCCAACTTTATTTCCACTCTCTACTTCGGGCTATTTATGAGGCAAAAATAATTATTTGTAAACTCTGTTGTGCTACAGAAATGTTAACTGACTACTAATGTTTTGTATCATTCTTTTCCCTCAGGTTACAGAAGCCCTTTTTGAATTATGGAGATGCAGTGATGTATGGATTTAAGACTAGTCCCTTCCCTTGGCTCCAGAAGCATGCTATATGGGGAAGGTAACAATGGGCACAGTCCCTTTATCTGGAAGGGGACAAAATACCTTGAAGTTCCACTGAGCTTTTTGTGAAGCTTCTTGACCTGAGAAAACATTGACAATCCAAATAATTGACAATCCAAAATAATCCAAATACAGGAATTTTCTTTCTTCTTGATTATAAACTCCTTGAGAGTAGGGACTATGTATTTTATATTTATTTATTATAGCTTTTTATTTTCAAAATACATGCAAAAATAGTTTTCAACATTCACCCTTGCAAAACCTTGTGTTCCACATTTTTCTCCCTCCCTTCCCCACACCCCTTTCCCCAAGACAGCAAGTAATCCAATATAAGTTAAACATATGTAGTTCTTCTAAACATATTTCCACAAATATCATGCTGTACATGAAAAATCAGATCAAAAAGGGAAAATAATGAGAAAGAAAAAAAAACAAGCAAACAACAACAAAAAAGGTGAAAATACTATGTTGTATTCACATTCACATTCAGTCTCCATAGTTCTCTTTCTGGATGCAGATGGCTCTCTCCATCATAAGTCTATTAGAATTGGACTGAATCACCTCCTTGTTGAAAAGAGCCAAGTCCATTAGTTAATCATCAAGTAGTCTTGTTGTTGCCTGTACGATGTTCTCTTGGTAATGCTCCTTTCATTTAGCATCAGTTCATGTAAGTCTCTCCGGGCCTTTCTGAAATTATCCTGTTGATTGTTTCTTAAACAATAGCATGTAATACTATTGTTTACAATAATATTCCAATAATAGAACTACAATATTCCATAACATTCATATACCATAATTTATTTAGCCATTCTCCAACTGATGGGCAGCAACTCAGTTTTCAGTTCTTCACCACTACAAAACGACTGCTAGAAACATTTTTGCACATGTGGGACCTTTTTAAAGATCTTTTTGAGATACAGACCTAGTAGAGAGATTGCTGGATCAAAAGGTATTCACAGGTTGATAGCCCTTTGGGTATAATTCAAATTGCTCTCCAGAAAGATTAGATTAGTTCACCAGCAATGTAGTAGTGAGGAACCATGTCTTTAAACTGCATATCATTCTTGATACCTAACTTTGGATTTTATAACCAGTGAGCATTTAATGTTTGATTTATGAAAAATGTTGATCAAAGAAACTAAATTTGCCCAAGCTCTGCCCTTGTTCTCTAATAATAATAATATCTAACATTTATATAGTGCTTATTATATAACAGACACTGTGCTAAACACTGTGTATAATCATTTAATTTAATTTTCACAATAACTCCGGGAAGTACAAGCAATAATATCTCCATCTTACACATGGGTAAACTGAGACAAATAGTAAATTTTCTTAAATTTAACTTGCATAGGGTAGATAATCAGTGTTTCAGGCCAGATTTGAATTCATGTCTTTCTGAATTCTGAATACTCACTGTGCCACCTGACTGCCCTTTAAACTTTAAAGACTTTCAGCTCCAGTTAAAAGAACTGATGGCATTTATTTCTTGGGTATGGGAGCTTTGAATGCAGATTTTTAGAGAGACATTTGTCATACCAATATTTATCCCTGTAATTTCCTGTGATTACTATATTTTTGGGGCCAAGGAAAATAAGTCTAATTCATTTCCCACATGACAACCCTTCAAAGACTTAAGGATAGGGAGCATCTTTTCCCCTAAGTCTTCTCTTTGTAAGTCTAAGCATCCAGTTCCTTCAGTCTACACAGAGCATGGTCCCAGGGTTCTTGGTCATCCTGGCTGCCCTTTGCCTCATGTTTTCTAGCTTATTGATTTGTGCAGTCATTTTTCAATTATACCTGACCTTTCTTGAGCATTTAAGGTTTTTTTGGCAGAGATATTAGAATGATTTGCCATTTTCTTTCCCTGCTTACTGATAAACTTCCTAAAAAAAAGTAGTTTATAGAGCTGTCTTTATTAGTCTCCACCTAAATTTCAGAAATGCTAATCTCCTTCCATATACTATGCTATATTTTAATGTGTACCCAGAGAGGTAGCATAGTGATTTGAGTATTACATTTGGAATCAATAAGATCCAAGTTCGAATCCTGTTCAGACACTTGCTAGTATGAGCAAGTCAATTAATCCATGTCACTCTTAGTTTTTCATGTCTGTCAAATAGGAATAATAATAGTATTTATTTTATGGGGTTGTTGTGAAGACAGATAATACAGAGCTTTATAGACATTCAAGTACTATGTAAATATTGGTTATATTTATTATAATAAAAAGAAAATTTCAGTATTCTTTCTGCCCTATCCCCAGGGAATTAAAAGTCTAGATTAGGAATCTTTAACCTTTTTGGTATCTTGAACTCCTTTGGCAGTCTAATGAAATCTATGGATCTCTTCTCAGAAAATAAATAAAATAGACAGGATTAAAAAAAAAAAAAGGAAACCATTTGAAATTATCAAAGTTATTTTTCAAAAATTTCATAGGGCCTAAGTTAAGAAATTTTGATCTATACACACTCTGGTGCCCAGAACCAAATGCAATAGTTCAGACATAGCCTGGTAAGGATAGAGTACAGAGTGATGTTTCTTCCTTATAAAGCTTGGTCTCTCAACATCTCCTTAGATCACATAAAATTTCTTCCCTCCCATGTAACTAAACTGCACCCCATCCCCAGCTCTTCGTGAGAGGAGCTATATGTCCAGTCCTCTATCATGAAACTGATTTATTTTTTTATCCAAGTAGAAAGTTAAAATTTA
Organism: Myrmecobius fasciatus; assembly: GCA_023553655.1. NCBI lineage: Eukaryota > Metazoa > Chordata > Mammalia > Dasyuromorphia > Myrmecobiidae > Myrmecobius > Myrmecobius fasciatus. The sequence goes on from JAJPUD010009553.1 coordinate 20,995, forward strand.
ATTCTGTTTGATTCATTCCAGATGCTAATCTGTTCAATTTTTTTTAAAATTTTGTCATCCAGTGTGTTTGCTCTCATTTCCAGTTTTGTGTCACCTGGAAATCTGATAAGCATCTTTATCTTTATCCAAGTCATTGACTTGAAAGTATCAAACATCACAGGTTCTAACACCTATGGTTCTAACACCATTGGGGATCTCTTTCCAAATTGAAATTGAACTCTTAATGACAACCTTTTCTCATTAAACAACTAAAGGTCTAGCCTTCATCTCTCCATCTTTGCCATAAGAATAATATAAGGGACTTTATTTTTAAATGGAGGTAAAACTCTTTTTATAGTATTACTCTTTTCTACTAACTTATTACTCCTGTCAAAAAAGGAATAAGGTTTGGCTAGCATGACTTGTTTTGGATAAAGTCATGCTGATTCTTTATGACCAGTGCTTTCCTTTCAAGATATTCACTCTCTCTTAAATGATGCACTCTAGAATGTCAAATCAGTCTTACTGGCCATTACTTTATAGAGATTTCATTCTCTTCCTCCTCCTCCTCCTTCCCTTCTTCCTTTTTCTTCTTCCCCTTCCTCTTTCTCTTTCTTTTCCCCTTCTTGTTTTTTTTTTTTTGAAAATCAGTACAGCAGTGACCAATAATTTATTCCATTTCTCTACAACTTTTCAATAATGATTGATAACAGCTCAATAATCAAATTTGACAGTTGTTTTTCTTTGTTTTTTTTGTCTTTAGAATCAAAGGTATAGTTCATCTGAGACAAGTGACTTGTAATTATCAGGGCAGCTATGTGCTCTCTTGGATGTCACCTATCTTAGGTGTCAACTACATATAATTACATTCTTTTCAGTCTAAAGATCATTCTCTTTCTCAGAAGTAACTTTGTCTTCTCTTTGTCATTCTTTATCACAGTCTCCATCATGAGCAGTGATCCAATAAACCTTCCAAAAAAAAAAAAAAAAGAAAGAAGGAAAAAAGAAAAACTTTATAGTTTTTTTTTCATCCATAGACTTCTTCACCAGCTTCAACTCATTGTGAATTTTAGCACTCTTATTATAATTCCTATCAGACTGGGTTTTGTTTTTATCTTCATTCTATTACTTGTTAGAATATAAACCCCTTAAAGGTAGGGATTATTTCATTCTTTGTATTTGTACCCTGAGAATCTGACATCTAATAAGTGCTTGATAAATGTTTACTGATTAATTACCTGCCCTTACTTGCATCTTCTTTATGTCTTCAAAATAAAAGTTGGTTGGAGAATTCTCCCTGTATCTACAGTAATCACTTTCTCCAATTTGCTTTTTTCTCCTTCTTTGAAATGGTTCTCTTTGTGTCCTCAGAATTTCATCCTTGAAAACTTCCTTTCCTTCCAAGGTTATCTTGTCCTTTAGGATTTCACCCAAGTGGCATACAAAACTGTCTTTGAACCTTTTGAAATTTGTTCTCTCAAATTCTGAGGTACACATCAAATTGTAGATTTTTTTTCCTCTCTATCACAAATTCTAAGATAAAAGTACCTTCTTCATTTCAAGTTTCCAAACTTTTTTAACCCAAACAACCAATTTTTCACTGTTGGGAAGAATTAGATAAAAGAAAAGGAGAATCTTTCTTTCTTGCTGATTCTCCTACTTTTTGAAGGATAAAATTACATTGAAGTCAATAAATAATTTGGTATTCTGCTTTTGTAAGACATTAGGTTAGGAAAATAAAAAGATATTAGGTTGACTCCAGTGGAAGAATAATAATGATAATATAGCTAGCATTTATATAGTTAAAAGAATGTTTTACAAATATTACCTCATTTGATCCTCACAACAACCCTGGAAGGTAAAAATGGGAATTATTCCCATTTTGGAAATAAAGATCACTGAAGTGAGCAAAAGTCAATTTGCCTACACTCACACAATGTCTGAGGCTAGATTTTAAGACGGTTCTCCTGACTTCGGAACCATTAGCTCTTTCCACTGAGCTACCTAACTATACTTTCAACATAGGACTTTAAACATATTATGACCAAGCATTTTTCATGTATTTTCTCATTTTCTTCTTCCAACTTGAGTGTAGAGATTGGCAACACAGGTGTGGTTGTTCATGCTTTATTTCCTGAGAAATGAAGCTCAGAGAAGTTGTATAACTTGGGCACACAAATCTATCTGGTAAGTGTTAGTGAGATTCAAACCCTTTCCCTGCCTTACCATATAGTCTTCCTCAAATCCAGACCCCTGTGGTATAAGTAATGAAGTATCTCTAACTATTAGCCATACGACTGTAGCCCTGTCAAAACCAAGATCCTCCCAGATGTGTACCAGGACTCAAAATTAGGGAAGACAGCCCCAGGGGTTCCTGGTGCCATCCCTTCACTTGAGTGTTCTGCATGGGGATTTAGAACCACTATAGTGTTTCTGCTTGTTCCAAACCACAATAGGACCATCTAGTTCCTGATTCTCAGAGGTCAGTGCCCCTGAAAAATTAGCCAGAGACAGATTCCGAGTCATTTTTTTTCTGTCACAAGTTATGAGGTCCATACCTCTAGTGCTTCATTGTGGAAGAAAGTAAAAGTTCACATTGTTAATAATGTGCCAGTTATGCCAGGTCCTATAGGCAAAAGACCAGAACAGGTAAGATCATAGGCCCAGGGGATGGCTGAGCACATATAGAATATTGACATCCTATGGGATGATTCTAGGTTCTTCCTCAGGTAGCAAATATAGTATAAAGAACAAAGAAGCATATTGCCAGTAAGTTGGCCACTAAGTAATGAATTATTTGGCCCAAGACAACCCAGAAAAAGATTTTATTATATTGCTTAGATGCCATTCCTATGGAATAGAGCATAGGGAGATTTTAGGTTCACCCTATTAGGTTAGAACCCAGGGACCAGTTCTCAGTGGCTCCCACCACTCTTCACAATCTCGTCAGCTCCAATCAGCCTTCTAATCTTTTCTAGTCGATCACAGACTAAGAGGTCCCACAAAGAAGTACTTTCATGGTCTCTGTTCTTTGTTGTCACAAGCTGTAGTGAATTCAAAAGTCAAAACTTAGAGAGCCAGTTGAAGTAAACATGCCAAATACTATAGAGCTAGGATTTCCTAGGGTACAGTCCCCTACCTCCAGAATACCGTGGTCTTCCTTGAGATAATCCCCATCACAAGGAAATATAACACTATCATTCATGCCCAGTATTAGGGCTTCCCTTCAAGCTGGTTAGGTTAGACCTAGCTTATTTCCAGGTAAGATATGGTGATTAATTGACTCCATGGGTTTAGACCAGGATTTCCCTGCCTCATGTCTTTACCCTCCCTTCCTTGCATCGATGGTTTACAACTTCAACCAAGCAGACACATGGCTATTGCCATCTGACAGACACCAAACTGAGCATAACAACACAGCCCTGCCTGATCATTTGCTGAAGGAGTGACAGTATGTAAGAAGTGACACTTGATCATAAGGAATCTCACTCAAAGATAAGAATGCATTATCTCAACTTTCTTTTTTAAAAAAATGCATTACCTCAATTTTTCTTTAAAAAAAAAAAAGGATGCAGTTTTTGCTGGCCTTTTCTTACTGAAATGTTTTCATTATTAATGATCTGAAGAAGATTGATATGGCATTATTTTATCATGAGGGCTGGAGTGGAGTGGAGAATTTGGGCAGGGGGAGGAAATTTGTATAAGAAAATACAAATGCACATGAAAGCTTTTAAAAGTAGCTGTTTTTTCTCTTCTTAGGTATCTTGTTAGTTTTTTCCTGGTTCTCACTCAGTTGGGATTTTGCTGTGTATATTTCGTTTTCCTGGCTGATAATTTAAAACAGGTAGGATTTTTCTTGTTCTTGTTTTGATCAAACAGAGGAACAAAGTTTCTTAGACTCAGATTTCGTACCAAATGAAAAACTTCCAAGGGATGTATCTCCCCAGAGCATATCTCTAGTTTTGGTATATGGCTGTATGTCAAAGTTAAAATTAGGTTGGTTAGGACCTAGAGTTGTAGAGTTGGGATGAATAAGCTAAAGCAAGGATTGGGAGACATAATTTTCAGGCCATGAGCTGCTGTTCACTTCAATCTTTCGGCATATTTACTTAAATGAACACAAAGTAGGATGCAGTTTTGAGAACACCTTGAACTTATGAATAGCTCTGATTTTTCTAGGATTTTATATGACTTTTAAAAATTGCATTAGTTACTGCTATGATGCTAATAAGAAAATGGTTTCACTGTTTTTAAATAATAGTAACAGCTCACATTTTATGTAACTTTTTTGTTAATAAAGCACTTTACATTCATTATTGCACTTGATCTTAACAACTAACTTGTGAAGTGGTACAAAAAAATAGTATTACTATTAAGTGAGGAAACTGGGGCTAAGTGGTAGAAGCTAAAAGCTTAGTCTTATTTGTTTTAACAACAGATTTGGTATTATTTATTACACCATGGTCACCCAAAGAAGCTCCTATGATATATACAAACTCAACCTTTTTGCCACTTTGGAGGGATTCTTTTGATCTCTTAGGATAAGTATATGCATCAGTTGGTTTGAATGGCTGGGTCAAAAATAAGAGGCCAAATTGAAAGAGAAGAGATATATTAGCATGCTAAGGAACATGCCCTAGTTGATAACAAATACAGATTTCTAGAGTACAGATCTATTAACCTTTTTGGTCCAATTAGAGTACATGACCAGTCAGCATTCTGTGGCTACTTGAGATTGAAAAGTAAAACATTTCAACAGGAGAGGAAAGGTTTGAGAAAGAGGGAACTATGTGGAGAAAGAAAAGGGAAATATTTAGAATGTAAGTGAAAGGATTTATTAGCAGAATAAGAAAACTTTGTTCAAGGACAGGAGATAAAGACAAAGAGACCAAATACTTATATAATTGTGAAAGCAGTCCTTTTACACAAAACTATAAAGTTCTCTTCAAGGCTAGCAATTAGTTGTTACAACAGTGGATGAGATTATTTGTTCTTGCATAGGGATTGGGGGCTTTCTAATATTAAGCTACCATATAGTAGAGTGATGGTAGATGGTAGAGGGATTTCTATATTGCTAGTTTATCAAGATGTTACAAAACTCCCTGGAAGTGTGGGTTCAAATCTCACTCCTAACCCTACTTTATTAAAAAAAATAAAATAAAATTTTAATGTGAAATAATTATGGTTCTTCTTCCCCCATCTCCACTACCTTTATACACTCTAAACTCTGCTAGTTCTGGATCACAAATACTAGAGAGTTATCTGCAAGATCATAGTCATATGCCAGTAATGCTGGTACCAGGAATCAAGTTTTTGGTAAGCAGAAATACGTGCATTTCTTTGTATGAATAATTTACCCTTTCTAGAAGTCTGGTTCTTATCTGCAAAAGGACTAGGATGGGCTGGATGACCTCTGAGTTTCCTTCTTGCTCTTAAATCCTCTAATTCTATAGATAAGTAGATATATAAAAAGTAACTAAGTTATACTTGATTCCTTGACTCTTTCTTTCTTTCTTTGGATAAATCATAGGATTAAGAACTGAAAAGAACCTTAGGAAACACTTGTTATAGATTTAAGGGAGGTGATATAGTACAGGATGAGCATTGACATTGGAATCAGAGGATCTGCATTTAAAACCCTTCTAACACTTTGGGCAAATAGACCTTATTCTTCACCTTGTTAGATCTCAGTTCTTCAACTATAAAACGAGAGGCTGAACAAAATGACCTCTAAGATTTCTTTCAATTCTACTCTATGATCTCATTTTATGGCTGAAGAAACTAGCATTAGCCCAGGCCCTCTGACTTGAAAATCACTGTGACTATGCTGGGAGAGGTAGAATTAAAGTGTGGATTTCATATCCAGAGCTCCTGTAACTAAATCCAATCAACAAAATTATTGAGAATATAAATTGGGCAGAGAATGATTCCTGTGCAGTAAAACAAACACTATGAGAGTAGAGACTGTTTGATTTTTGCCTTTTATCTCTAGCCTTCCACAGAACATTTTCTGCATTTACTTCTGCTTAGTATATTAAACATCTATTTACCCTGCTCTTCCCTAATAGATATAGAAGATACCAAGCAATATAATACAGAATCCTTGACTTGCAGGAGCTTACAGTTAAGTTCATATTAATATGAAAAGTTGAATAACACCATAAGTTTAGGAACAATTCAAGGTATTTATTAGATGTCATAAGATGATATGTAATTAATTACCCAATGAATAGGACAGATAGTAAGAAAGTTTAGAGTCCTTATGTGCTAAAGAGCTAGACTTTGAATATAAACAGGTAGGATTAAGATAGGAGTTACTCTAAATGGTAGGTAAGGTATTTAAGGTAGCAAGAATTCAAAGTAATATGGAGGTGGGAAAGCATGAGTCATTTCTAAAGAATACTAGTTTGACTGGAGCAAATCTGGAAGGGTAAGTTGAAGCCAAATAATAGAAGACCTTAAATGCCAACCTTCAGGAGTTCAGACTTTGTCCTGTAGATAATGGAGAACCACAAAAGAGTTTTGATCAGTTTTGACCTGGTCATAGGATTATTTGGGAGAGATGTATAACCTATTACTCTTATCAGGTGATAGAAGCAGCCAATGCAACTACCTCTGACTGCTACACCAACACAACTGTGACCTTGACACCTACCATTGACTCACGATTCTACATTCTCAGCTTCTTGCCCTTGTTTGTGCTGCTGGTATTTGTCCGTAACCTTAGACTCCTGTCCATCTTCTCTATGGTGGCCAACATAAGTATGATTGGAAGCCTGGTTATGATCTTCCAATACATTGTTCAGGTATGTACCCAAACCATGGTCATAACATCACTGGAGCCTTTAATACCTAGGCTTCCAGGGGGAAGTTCCCTTCATTGTCACCATTCCAATTATTAATAAGGTAAGAGAGACCTCTAAGAATTTTGGTAGTATCTGGAATTTCAGGAAAAATAATGTATCTTAGTATCTTCAAATGGCTTTTTCCATTTGTTGGTCAAAGAAAGAAGAATAGAAGGAAAGGATATCTCCTGGAATTCCTGTGCCTTTCTTAACTGAGTGACTGAGCAGTCATTCAGCATTCAATTGTTATTCCAGCTTTCATGGAATGGTATGCCATGCTGGCTAGTCCAATGGGACATAAGGGAAAGGAAAAGCTGTAATTTTCTCCTTCCCACTCCCAGCTGCACCCCATTCCCCATCCTGATTCTTCTGACTTTGTGGTGCAGGATTTCAATAGAAGGGAACAGAACCAAGGTTCTACATCCATTTCCTCTGAAACAATTTGAGGATCATACTCAAGTGTCTCATTGTAGCATGCAGGTAACCAACCCTTGATCTCAAAGAGTTGCATTTTTGTGCCCTCCATATCTATATCAAGTGGCCATTAGCACAACATTCCTATATTCAGAGATGTGGCTCAGATTCAGTTGTCACAATGGATTGACATTCTTGGTGTAAGAAGTCATGAACTATTGGAAAAGAGGTAAATTATGGGAGTTTCAAAGTAGCCCATATTCCCCAGAATTGTCTTTTCCACAACTCAAAAATTCCTTAGTGAATGAATATCTTCTTGATCTGTCTCTCACACACAAAGGACAATTACAATCTTCCCTGGGTCTCTGGTTTGAGAGACTTGGCTTTGAAGTTTAGTTTCTGAAGTGGGTAAAGTACGAACAAGAATCTCTCCTTTGCCCCTCTTACAAGCCTTTTTATTTGATACACTGTTTTTTTAGGATAATTAGCTGAAATTATGATGAGTGTCTGAACCATTTCATGTGGATGGAACATTGCATCCTCTGATACTCTTGTTAACAAACTCTTTTTCTCCTGATTCTTTTTGCTTCACACTCGTCTTGGAAATGGAAATCTTTCTCTCTCCAGAAGACATGCTAGGAATACTTCAGGAGGTAAAGAAGAAATTCCTTACTCCTTAGTCTCCCATGTAGGTTATTCTTTAGCCATCATCACTTAGCAGCCTCTCCTTCTTGGTAGTTTATTCTACCCCCTCCTTATTGTCCTCATCCTCTCAATTATTTCCTTTTCTTCTTTCCAACCTTTCCTTATCCATCGCTCTTCTGCCACCAAAAAGCATACCAAGATTCCCGTCTTTAAAAATAAACAACAACAGCAACAACAACAAATTGGCCCTAAGCCATCTTTCTTAGCCCTTTCATAGTCAAACTTCTAGAATTGACTATCTTCGTTTCCTTATCTCCCATTCAATTTTCAGTCCTTGAGATCTGATTTCTGACCTTACCCATTAAGTGCAACTACTCTCTGCTCTCTTCAATTATCTCTTAATTGCTAGATTCACTGACTTTTTCTGGTTCCCCCCTATTCCCGTCCCCTCCCCTAGATGGCAGAAAGTCCACTACATGTTAATTGTATTAAAATATTTGACAAGTCGAATGTATGTATACTTATCTTGCTGTGCAAGAACAATTGTATCTATAAGAAAAAAAAAAATCTGAGAAAGGAAACCCAATGCAAGCAAACATCAATAGAGAGCATGAAAATGTTATGTTGTGGTCCATATTTCACATCCCTCTCTCTGGGTGTATATGGCTTTCTTCACTGAACAATTGGAACGGGTTTCAAACATTTCATTGTTGAAGAGAGCCATGTCCATCAGAATTGATCATCATATAGTATTGTTGTTGCTGTGTATGATGTTCTCCTGGTTCTGCTCATTTCACTCAGCATCAGTTCATGTAAGTCTCTCCAGGCCTCTCTGAAATCATCCTGATGGTCATTTCTTACAGAAAAATAATATTCCATAACATTCATATACCATAATTTATTCAGCCATTCTCCAATTGATGGGCATTCTTTCAGTTTCCAGTTTCTTGCCACTACAAAAAGGGCTGCCACAAACATTTTTGCACATGTGGGTCCCTTTCCCTCCTCTAAGATCTCTTTGGGATATAAGCCCAGTAGAAACACTGCTGGGTCAAATGGTATGCACAGTTTGATAACTTTTTGAGCACAGTTCCAAATTGCTCTCCAGAATGGTTGGATCTGTTCACAGTTCCACCAACAATGTATCAGTGTTCCAATTTTCCCACATCCCCTCCAACATTCATCGTTAACTTTTCCTGTCGTTTTTGGCTTATTAACTATTACCTGTAGATGACATCATCTGCCTCCATCCCTTTGCATAAGTGAACCCCTATCTAAAATGTATTTCCTCTACCTCAGGAAATTCTTGAATTTTTTTTCAAAGTATGGATCAAATATCACATCTTACACAAGACTTATTAATTTGACTCCTTCCTCTGAACAAATTTACTTCTTTATAGCTTATATTTACTGATTTGTGTGCAGATCTGCTCACTGGAGGATTTTGTTACCAGAATCCTGATCATGGGTGAGAAGTGAAGGGACAGAACTCTCAAAGATGGTCAAAACAGGAGTTCATTTATTCAAAGTTCCCTCAGCCTTATATACCCTAATACCCTTACATAACTATAGCACACTGTGCATATGCTAACTGTATACTGCACATGTGGGACCATATAAACAACTTGCTACAGTGTGCAGATGTCTCCTTGCCACTTTAGTATAACTCTGCTTTAAGTACAACACAGGTTGCCACATCCCTTGACTTCTCAGGAAGGCTGAGACACCCTACTGGGGATGGGGCGCCAAACCAGACATGTCAACAGGTTCCTTTGCTGGGCTTGAGGGTCTTATACCTCACCCAGATTTCCTCCACTATCTGTGACTCTCTACAGTTGAGGTCCCTCTATACAATGTAATTTCCTTGAGAATAAAGACTGTTTTATATTCCAGGAGTTAGCATAGTGTTTAATGAATATTTTACTTGAAATAAATTTTTAGATGTCAGGTGTTAAAGTATCCTGCAAAACAAATTTGGAAATGAGATGGCTGCTCACATTTTATTTGTGCATCATCTCTATAAATAGCCCCACCTAATAATTTCTCTCCATAAGGCAAATGCAATATTACTTCTGAATGAAGTGATAACAATATAAAATATAATAACTTCTATAGTGTTCTACAATTTCTAAAACACTTTGTATAAGTGATAGCCTCATTTTCACTTTGTGAATGCAGAAACCAGTGCTCAAACTAACCAAGAAACCTGCTTAGAGGCTCACAGGTAGAAAATGGTAGAGCTAGAGCTTGAATCCAGATTTATTGAACCCTAGTTCAGTGCCATTTATACAACACTCCAAAGTCCTTTAGAGTTTGAGCCTTAAAAACTCCCCAAAGCAGAGGAAGACTCCTTTCATGACTTTCTAAGGAGTCCTGAAGGTCATCTTGATTCTAGTATCTCAATTTCCTCCTTTGACAGCACTGTTATTTAGAACTATCCTTTTAGTCCTGATTTTATGGCTGGCTTTTTCTTTCCTCTCCAGAAGAACCTGTTAACTTTTCCTTCACAAGTCAGTAAAGACTACAGACCAAGAATTTCATAATTTTATTTAGTTCAATATACTTTTATTGAATACTTTCTACAAACACACTTCCACATAGACATAGAAAGAAGTAAATTAACACAATTCCTAACCTCAAAGAATTTCCATTCTATTGGGTAATAAAACGTGTGTACAGATTAGCAAATATAGAATGATTCTGGGAGAGAGAAACCACCACCAATTGCTTGAGGTCAATTTGACTGGTGCCATCTTCTCCCAAAGTTTCACAGGACTATTCACAGGGCTTGCCTGCTTTGAGAGTCATAGGGCTTCTTCTTAACTTAGTTTCATGTTTTTATCTTTCAGGATGTCCCAGATCCCAGAAGTCTACCTATGTTTTCTGAATGGAAGGACTATGCATTGTTCTTTGGAATTGCTGTTTTTTCATTTGAGAGCATTGGTGTGGTAAGGTTTGAAATGACTTGGAATTTCTTTGGACCATTAATGAACTCTTAAAGAGAAGCTTGGGGACTCACTGTACCTATTGTCCTGACTGGGCTTTTTAGGGGAGTCTAGAATAATGTGGTCATAATACAAAAATTTTGGCCTATGGTGGGAGGTTGAGGTGGGGCTGGAATGTATCAAATAAGTTAGCTTCATATATTTAAAACCAAAAGAGACTTTAGACTAAGAGTTCTTAACTGGGGATTCATGAACTTGATTTGTAATATCTTGATGATTGCATTTCAATTTCTTTGTTTCCTTTGTTAGTGTTGTGTGTTTTATTTTATGCTTTTAAAAATATCATTGTGAGAAGAGATCCAAAGTTTCACAGAACTGCCAAAGAAGGCCAGGACACAAAAAAATTAAAAACCCGTGTCTTGAGCACTATCTTGTCCAGCCCTCATAGTTTAGAAATAAGAAAACTGGTACCCAGTTTAAGTGATTTGTCAAAAGTTACATAGATAGACTAGAACAAGGATTTTGACCTGGATTACAGAATTGGAAAGTTGGAAGGTTTCTCCCAGGCCAATCCATTCCTAGACAAGGTGTGTTCCTTGAGAACCTTTACCTCTGGATAGCCCATTCCCCTCCTTTGATAGCTTCAATTGATAGGAAGATCATAGGGGCTTGAGATGAAAGGGATAAGGACCATCTTGTCCAACCCTCTCATTTTACATATAAAATAACTGAGGCTTCTGGAGGCTAAGTGACTTGCCCCAATTCACATCAAAAGCAAGATTTGAACCCCAAATCCTCAGAGCCTCTCTAAATTTCAACTTACCTTTCCCAGCTCTAATATGTAGGAAGAAGTGCTTAAGTCTAAACCTTCATCCATATAGTAGGTGTAAATGATAGGTATAAAAATTATTCTGTAGCTATTATCATAGAATATTAGATTTGAAAAGGGATCCCATAGGCTATCTTCTCCAAAGCTGTCATTTCACATAAGTGGGAAAGAGACCCAAAAAGACAGAAGATCTGCTCCATGATCCCAACACCATGGTCTTCTGACTACAAGCCCAGAGCCCCTTCCATTACAGCCCACTGCCTCTCTTCTGACTGGTCATGGGACCCTCAAGGTAGGCCTGTTATATTGTATATAATAGATGATTGCACCTTTTAAAATGTCTGAATAGGAATTTCCAGGATACAATTGATTTGCAAAGTCCTTCAACAATGTGGTTCAGTCCATTCAATTATGTTCAACTCTTTGTGGCTCCATGGACCACAGCATGCCAGTATTGTCATGTTGTTTTCTTGGCAAATATACTGGAGTGGTTTGTCATTTCCTTCTCCAATAGATTACTTGCCTAGGGTCACACAGCTAGCAAATATCTAAGACCATACTTGAACTCTCATTTTCCTAATTCCAGGCCAATACTCTGTGTACTATGTCACTATCTAGCTGCCTCTTCAACAAACATTATTTCATATAATCTTTATAATGACCCTAGTAGGTAGATAGTATGAATATAATAGTAATTTCACAAATGAGAAAACAAAATCAGAGGAATTAAAAGACTAATAATTGACAGGATGGGGATTTGAATGTAAGTATCCTGCTTTGAAATGGAGTTTGTGACTGTCATATTCTTATCATCTCACCAATTGTTCTCTTTAAGACTTTTCAGAGGTGATCCACTTCTGAGGATTAAGAACCTACAGAGTGTAGAACCTTGGGAGAATATTCACAATTTAGATAAAATTCATCCCTGATCTTGTTAGAGATGGGAGTTGAACCCATTGAACCCAGTTGAACTCTGGCTCCAGATCACTCTGCTGGACTACTGTGCTTCTGATGTGGGTATGGGAATCAGAAGAAAGACCAAAGCCTAATATGCAGGTTTGGGAGTTATTAGTGCCTTGGACTTCAATTACTTAATGCCAATCAATGTTGAGTATTGGATTGGGAATTATGCTATCAGGAATCTAGCCTTAACTTTGTAACTCATCATTGTTCCTGTCTAGATCTCATGCTCTTTTTCAATCAAATGAGGGAATGATTGCATTCCAAATCCCAGCAATTCTAATATTTGGAGGAGTTTTGACCCACTTTTGCCATAGCTCTGACAAACAGTAACCTATATTGAGGGGTCTGGCTAAGCATGAGTTGTTCAGTGAGACTGAAAATCTTGGAGGGGCTCAGACCTATGTATACACCAGTAGTCCCTCAAGGTGAAGATGTTCCAAAGAGAGGAACGGGGTTACAGATTTAATTACAAACTAGACACAATAAATAGAGAATTGGACCTGCAGTCAAAGTTCAAACCTTGCCATACACAGGTCACTGTATGACCTGAGACAAGCCACTTTACCTCTGTTTACTACCTGTTTTCTCATCTGTAAGATGAGGATTAAAATAGCATCTACCTCTCAGGATTGTTGAGGAAGCACTACATAAATCCTAGCCAGAGGTAGCTAGATGGCAACAAGAGTCAGAGTTAAAATACTACCTCAGATTAGTGCTAGCTGTGTGAGACTGTGGGCAAATTATTTAACTTTTGTCCTTGACTGTAAAATGGGGGTGAATAATAGCATCTACCTCTCAGAGCTGCTGGGAGGATCATATATTTAAAGGACTTAGCATAGTGCTTGGGACATAATAGGTGGCTAATAAAATGCTTGCTAACCCTTCTTGTGACCCATTAGCAAAACTTTATGATGTTGAGGCAGGGTTCTAAGCCTTTTCACGAATCATTATCAGGTCATCTACCCAAAATTTTGATTAGTGGAAGAAGGTAACACATGTGGTACTACATCTGGATGTGGTGACTACCGCAGCTTCTCAAAAGCAATGTCAGTGAAGCCCAAGTTCTGACAGTTCATCTCAAACTGGGGAAGTCTTGAGTAAGGGTTGGAGATGGACCCTAAGTCTGTCACCTGAGAACCAGTGGAGCTTCCTTGCAGAAAGGCTCACCATCAGAGACCTGGCTGCCCACTGGGGGAGAAATTTTGTGGCTACAGCAATTCATGAAGACCAGCCAGTAAGGGCTGCAGCTCTTCTGATCTGCTGGGTAGAGGGAACAACCAACCATCGTGATCAACTAATGGATGCACAGAAAAGTGCTTTTCCATGTTAATACCTGCTGAGGGCTCACAGAACTTGTCCAGAGCTGAGGGTTGCAAGGAGGAAAAGGGAGGACATTCTTTGGGGTCCAGGAAGCAGAACAGAATCCTTTTGGATGTGAGAGTGTTACCTCCTTTGCTAGTAATTAAAATTTCTATTTTTGTCTTTCCTTGCCTCCCTTTCTAATAGGTTCTTCCCCTGGAAAATCAAATGAAGAAAAAGGACAATTTCCCAATCATCTTGTATATGGGGATGACTGTAGTTACCATTCTCTATATCAGCCTGGCATGCTTGGGCTACTTGAAGTTTGGAGCAGACACACAAGCCAGTCTAACCCTCAACCTACCGAACTGCTGGTACATTTATGGTTTGGGAAGGTAGAAATGCATACATGTAGACTTTGGAAGGTACAACTCTGATAGGATATCAAGAATATTCCTGACTCCAGTACTAATTGAAAGCCATTTCCTGTCTGTTTTGCCTGGGGAAAGTTCTTTTTGTGCCTTTATTTCCTCATCTGTAAAATGGGAACAATATCCATTATTCTCTTTCTCACAGGACTTTTAGGATAAAATTAGATAACATATACAAACACTTGTAAATTGTAATGGAAGTTATTCTTTCTCTCGTGGACTGAATACTGTATTCAGCACTGGGAAACATGTAAAGTCTTGAAAAGTTAACATTATGATTATTATTCATTTTTACTTTTATTTAAATAAAGCAGAAGGATAATAGAGATTTCTGTAGACTGAGTTAAGAGGGATATTGATACCTCATTGCTGATCTCAACCTGAATTTAGTTCTTAGAATGAATCTTAGAATATCATCACTGGAATGTTAAACTACCTAGTCAATTCTTCATTTTATTGAGGAGAAAATTCTGAGGCCCAGAAAAAAGTGACTTTCCCAAAGTCATATAATGAGTGACAGAGTCATAATTCAGACCTAAGACTTTGGATTCCAAGTCCATTGCTCTTTTCTCTTTATGGTTCCTAAAAAATGTGTTGGATGCCACTATCATTAAACCATAAGTATGATACCTGAAACTATTATACAGCAGAGAAGATATTTCAATTGGGGATAACATATAACAGCATTGGTAGAAAGGAATGAAATAGACACCAAACTGACTGCTCTCTATGTCTATACCCTTTTTTGTTAGATGCTGTCCTCATCTCTTCTCTAATCCCTTCAGAGCTGTGGTCAGCTGTAATTACAGCTGTAATTTTCATGATCCTAGATCTCTACTGGCTATATCACCTTAGACAAGTCATTATCCATTTCTTCCTCTGTAAAATCAGAACAGGGATGGAAGTTTGGACTAGATAATCTAAAGCAGGGATTCTTAACCTTTTTTATGTTATAAGCCCCTTTGGCAATCTGATGAAGCTTATGGACCTCTTCTTTAGAGTTTCATTTGCCCCAATTACATGTAAAATAGTTTTTCACGTTTGTTTTTAAATTTTTGAGGTCCAAAATCTCTCCCTTCCTCACCAACTACCCTCCCCATTGAGAAAACACGTGAAATTATGCAAAACATTTCCATAAAAGTCATGTTACAAAAGAAAATAGAGATCTCCTTCACCTTTCATTTATTTATTTATTTATTTTTATTTTATTTTTTTAATAGTATGCTTCAGTCTTTATTCAGACACAGTCAGTTTTTCCCCCTCTGGATATGAATAGCATTTTTCATCATAAATCCTTCAGAGTATCTTGGATCATTGCTGACAATAGCAAAATCATTCACAGCTTATCATCCCACAACATTGCTATTACTTTGGACACAGTACATTTTACTTTGCTTAAGCTCATGGATGACTTTCCAGGTTTTTCTGAGAGTATCCTGCTTATTTCTCACAGAACAATAATATTCCATCATAATCACATACCTCAGTTTATTCAGCCATTCCCCAATTGATTGGAATCTCCTCAATTTCCTATTCCTTACCCTGAGAAAGGAGCTGCTATAAAGATTTTTGCACATATAGGTCCTTTTCCTTTTTTTGAAAGCCTCTTTTGGGATTCATGTCTAGTAATTGTTAAGTCAAAGGACATGTATGATTTTATAACTTTTAGGGCATAGTTCATATCTTTTGATCATTTATCAATTGGGGAAGAGCTCTTACCTGTTATAATTTGACTCAGTTCCATATACATTTGAGAAATGAGGTCATCAGAGAAATGTGCTTCAAAATTCTCTTCATAATTACCATGGCTAACTGTTTCCCCCCCTTTATTCTGTTCTCTCTCTTTTCACCCTGTCCCTCCTCAAAAGTTTTGTTTCTGACTACCACCTCTCCCAATATGCCCTCTCTTCTATCACCTTCTTCCCTTCCCATGTCCCCTTTCCCTGTTACTTTTTTTCAAAGTAAGATAGATTTCTATACCCATAATGAGTGTGTATGTAATTTCTTCTGATAAGAATAAGGCTCACTCACTCCCCTTCCCCTCCACTGTAAAAGCTTTTCCTTTACTATTTCAAATAATTTACACCATTCCACCTTTTCCTTTCCTTTTCTCCCAGTAGTCTTCTCTCACACATTAATTTTTTTTAGACATTACCCCTTCCTATTCAACTCACACCTGTGCCCTCTATCCACACATGCTCCCTTCTAACTCATAATGAGGAAGTTCTTATGAGTTACAAGTATCATCCTCCCATGTAAGAATATAAAGAACTTATGTAAAGTCCCTTATGATTTCCCTTTCCTGATTGATTTATGTTTTTCCTGAGTCCTATATTTGAAAATCAGATTTTCTATTCAGGTCAGGTCTTTTCATCACAAATACTTGAATTCTCTATTTCATAAAAATCTATTTTTCCCCTGAAGAATTATATTCATTTTCACTAAGAAGGTGATTTTGGGTTGTAATCCTAGCTCCATTGGTCTCTAGAATATTATCTTCTAAGCCCTCCAGTTTTTTAATGTAGAAGTGTAAAATATTGTATTATCCTGACTGTGGCTCCACCATATTTGAATTGTTCCTGGATGCTTAGAATATTTTCTCCTTGATCTGGGAGTCAAGGAATCTAAGTTACTATTTTTAGAATAGTTTGTGAATACATTAAATACATAACATTAAAAGGGAAGCAATTACATTGAAAACAAAGTCAAAATATCTCAAAAATCATATCACAGACACTAGATTTAGAAACCCTAGTTTAACATTCTACTGTTTTTAACTCACTTATGACAAGCCCATTTATGTTACCAACATCATACACAGTTGTTCCTTCTACTGATGGATACATTTAGTTTTGACCTTACTCTTAGATCTAGCTTTGGGGACTAGCCCAAGTCAGTTATCAATAATAACCACCAACCTGGATAATGTGACCAACTCATGGCCCATATCTCCATCTCTATATAGAAACTTAGAGAGAAAGAGAGACCTAAGTTCCTAAGTCAAGTACAAGCCACTTAAATTACCTGGATCTCAGTTTCTTCATCTGTAAAATGAAGGGGATGAATTAGGTGGTTTCCAAGATCTTTTCCAATTATAACTCCTCATCCTGGAATAAAATACTGCCTCCAACATTAATGAGCTTTGTGATGACAGACAAGTCTATCATATCTTAGAGAGCTAAGACCCAATTTCCACACCTATAAAATGGGAATGAAGATTCATGTTACATCTTCCAGAGTTGTTATTGGCTTTAAAGCAAATAATGCATGTAAGATGATTTGCCAATTTAAAAGTATTAAATGGACGCCAGTTATTGCTTTTGTTATCATTGACTGGTATTGCAGTCATGCTGCACAAACTTCTGGCTTCTTGGTCCGGTGCAATCCAGTATTCGGTCCTAAGGAGGTAGAGAGTTTTAGAGAAGAAAATGTACATGAGCTTCCTTAGCCAATTTGACACCATGTTAGTTCAGCTTCTTCGTGTCATGTGGTCCTTACTTTAGTGCAAAGAGCTAAGAATTTGGGTGGATTTTCCCAGACAAGTTGATTAATCAGTTGGGTTCCGTACACAGGTTATTTCAGTCTGTGAAGCTGCTCTACTCCCTTGGAATCTTCTTCACCTATGCCCTGCAATTCTACGTCCCAGCCGGGATCATCCTCCCTATTGTTCTCTCCCGTGTGCCCAAAAAATGGAATTTGGCGGTAGACTTATTCGTCCGCGTAAGCCTGGTTTGTATGACATGTGAGTAGGAAGCAGGATGACTTGATTTTGATGGGATTCTTGGGCATCCACAAACTGGGAGCTGGGCAGGGTCTAGACTGTGGCAGACAGGCAGGAAATTCTAAGTTCACTGACCCAGTTCCACAAACTTGTGACAAGGTAGAATAAAAAAGCACCTTGACCCAAATGTCAGGACCCTTAGGTTTTATTTATGACTTTGCTACTTATTGTGACAGTAGGTGGGTCACTTCACGTCTATGACAGATTTGTTATTGTTGAATTGTTTTCAGTCATGTCCAATTCTTTGTCACCCCTTTTGGGCTTTTCTTGGCAGAGGTACAAAAGAAGTTTGTCATTTCCTTCTCCAGCTCATTTTACAGGTGAGGAAACTGAGGCAAATGGGACTATGTGTCACACAGCTAATAAATGTCTGAGGCCAGATTTGAATTCAGGAAGATGGATCTTTCTAACTTCAGGTCCAGTGCTCATCGTGCCAGTTAGCTGCTCTATGGCAGCATAGGACTGGAGTCTAGAAGACCTGAATTTAAATTCTACCTCAGACACTTACTAGTTTTGTCCCCTGGGTAAGTTAACCTCAGACTGCCTCAGTTCTCAACTGCAAAATGGAGGCAATAATAGCACCCCCTGCCCAAGTTTGTTGTCATGATCAAATCAGATAATATTTATATAAATATTTTTATATAGCATATATAAATATAGTAATATTATATATATATAACATATTATATAATATATATTATATATACTATACATATAAATATTTATATAAATGAGAATATTTATAAAGTACCTGGAACATAATAGGCACTTCATAAATGCTAGTTTCCTTTTCTCTTTTTTTTCAATGTCATTTGAGATTCAAGGCTTCCAATTCTATCTCAGACACTTACTATCTGTGTCACTCTGATGACACAGCCTGCCTCAGCCTGCTTCAGTTTCCTCAACTGCAAAATGGAGGCAGTAATAGTACCCCTCTGCCCAAGTTGTAACAATCACATGAAATAATATTTATAAAGTACCTGGAGCATAATAAGCATTCATAAATGCTGGTTTCTTTTTCTCTTTTTTTCCCCCAATGTCATTTGAGATTTAAGGATATTTAAAATCAGTTGCTAACAATTCTCCCTTCTCTAATTGTGAAAGATAACAATCTTCATGTCCCCTAGCCATGAACATTCAGAACACTTCACAAAAGAAAGAGCTAGTGATTGGTCTTCTTTTATAGTATCTCTTGACTAGGTTGCAAAAAAAGACTGGATGAGCTTGTTCTGATAACCTGCTGGTGTTTAGAAGGCACTTGTCAGTTTATTTAGGCTTTCAAATATATTATTCCACTGAAGTCCCCACCTAGAACCTTATCTCAATGTGAAGATGACTCTGGATTCTTCAAGATTAGGACAACAGAATAGACTCTTGCAGCACCCACCAAGCAGGATGAATTTCTGGAGGATGCCCAGTCCTTCTCATCTGACCCAGCTTCCCTGGGCTGGTAATCCAGAAGCACAGGGTAATGGGCACCATGGCTAAGGTAGCTCTTGGAATGACTCTTTCTCAATAGGATGATAATATGAGAGCATAGCCCTGTCTGGACCAGGGCTGGAGAGAGAGGGTTCCCCCAAGACTGGGATCCATGATCTTCCTCCCCTTAGAGAGGGGCTCTAGAGAGAGCTCACCCAAAGGCAAGGGCTTGAGGAGCAAGAAATCCAACTCACTGTCATTATTTGAGAAAACTCACCTTATGTGTGTGCATGTGTGTGTGTGTGTGTGTGTAATGTGTGTGCATGTGTGTGTGTGTGTGTAATGTGTGTGCATGTTTGTATATACGCACACACCAACAACCTGAAAAATTTAGGGTATGAGCTCAAGGAAGGGTTTCAGGATACCCACCTAAGTAAGTGTAGTAAGGGTGGCCAGGTGTGTTTATTGTTTTTTTCAATTACAATAACTCAAGAAAACCTTTACTTTTCCATTAAAGTAGAGGAGGATTGTGATTTGTAATTATCCTGACAAAGGTACAGATGTTTTGAAGTGCTGAAATTAGCTTTTATTAAAAGATGGCCTATATTGAATTATCTGTTAGGAAAGACCTTATAATGCAATGGTAAGAGTCCAGGACTCTGAATCCAAGGACC
This sequence comes from Myrmecobius fasciatus, assembly GCA_023553655.1. NCBI lineage: Eukaryota > Metazoa > Chordata > Mammalia > Dasyuromorphia > Myrmecobiidae > Myrmecobius > Myrmecobius fasciatus. Next base: position 41,219 of record JAJPUD010009553.1, read on the forward strand.
CCACTTTGAGGTTCAGCTCTGTCACTCCTTTGCTAGGTTACCTTTTAAAGGATGCTGCTTAAATTTCTTGACCCCCATTTCCATCCTTGGACAATGGTCATGGTAATACTAGTTATACCATCCATTTGGGGGGGGCATGAATATAAGTATTTTTCTCCATCATAGGTGTCTTGGCCATCCTGGTCCCCAGGTTAGACCTGGTTATAGCCCTGGTGGGCTCCACAAGCAGCAGTGCCCTGGCTCTGATCTTCCCATCACTCCTGGAGATCGTCACCTTTTACTCAGAAGGCATGAATCCTATCATCATCATTAAGGACATCCTGATCTGTGTCCTGGGCTTCTCTGGGTTTCTGGTGGGCACCTACCAAGCACTCTATGAGCTGATGCAGTCGCCTGTTTCTCCCACCTTTGCCAACTAAATAGCACCTTTGTGGAGTGATCTACATCCAAGTGGAACCCTTTTCTGCCTCCCCTCATCCCTCCATTCCCTGTGGAAAGTGAATTCCCTCTTTCCAGGACTAGGTCAACTGAGCTGGAAATGGAAGACCTGGGTTCTGCTATATGACTATTGGCAAGTCACTTAAGACTCTTTGAGCCTCAGTTTCTTCAGAAGATACTGCTTCTCCTTACAGGATTCTTAGGAACATTGAATGAGGCAATGTATTCAAAGCACTTTGTAAATTATAAAGTGCTATAAAAATATGACCTATTACTGCTCCTTTTCTTCCCTCCTCAGCATTCTCTTACTTTGGGACTTCTCCACAGTACTGTCTCAACTTTCTCTTGACTTTGCCCTTAACTTGTTGGAAAACTTCAGCTAAAAGTTTCTAACAGCTACCTGTCAAATAAGGATGACTTAACCAGGCCAGACATGGTTGCCATCCATGAAACTGTCTGAATACAAAGTGACACTGAAACTCTAAATACATTCTATCTGGAGTTTGACTTCCTTTCCAAATCCTTGTCCCTGGATCTCTACTGTGTTCTTCAAAGACAAACTGACCTATGAAATATTTATATTTAACCAAGAGTTCTAGACTCTAAAATGTTACTGGGTTTTGTATTACAAAAGATGCAATTTTAAGAAGTGGACATATGTGAGTGAGAAATCACTTGGAATTATGAAGGGAATTAAGGGAAGGACCTTAAGGATTGTTGTCCCACCTTCTCTCATTCCAATGGAAGAGCATAAAGTTCAGAGAAGACAAGAGGCTTGTCCAGAGCTGCACCAGGAGTTAATGGCTAAGACTAAAAGTCATGACCACACAGGACTGAGCTCTTTCCTATGAGACTACACCACTTTCTGCATTAGAATGACAGCCTATCAGAGCAAGAAGGAATCTTAGAGACTATCTGGTCTAATACCCTCACTTAGCGGAAGATGAAAGTGCAGATGTATAAATGGGAATGGATTTTTCCCAATCACAGGTAATCCAGGATTCCTATCCTCCATCCAGTGCTCTTTTCTCTACATCACAGATATTTGGGAAAAGAAGAGAATTCCCTGCTCCTGGGGAAGGAAGGCAGAAATGGTGCAGAAAACAAAAAAGACCCGAGGGCTTATAGACAAATGATGTACATTTGGGGAAGCAATCCCCTCCCCTTATCTCTCCAGATCATGGTTAGTCACAATCTCCAAGTGAAAATTCTTATTTTGGGAAGATGAACAAGTTAATGTTCCCAAGGAGAGATTGTGGGGGGAAAGGGGAGGGAGCTGTTGAAATAGTTCATGATAGTAAAGATCAGAATTCATCCAACAAGCATTTATTAATTATCATGTGTGGGCAGAGTACTCAGTTAAGAACCAGGGAAGGTTTCAGTTTTAGATAGGATTGTGTTCTTGCCCTTCTCTTGCAAAGAAGAACCTTTGATCATCGCTTCAATGTAAGTTACCAACATTAAAGACTGATAACTGTTAACAATTGTTTTGTCTTTGGGTTTTTCTTTTCCTTTTTCAGAAAGGGATGCTTATAGTTTGGGAGATTGCCTTGCTCATCCACAGTGTGGGTCAAGATATCTCAGTAGACGAAAGAAGTATGTGAAAGTGGGCAGAGACTAAGGAAAGGGAAGGAGATCTAGTAGTTAGTGTGAACTTCTGGGAGCTGGGGCAAATTCAACAATATTATTAAACATTTAGTATGTACAATGTACCATGTGAATCACTAGAAAAAAAAATAAGACACAGTACTTGTCCTTTTGGAGGTAATCTAATAGTAGAAAATGATAAATATATACTAATAAAATTGATAGTTGGGAGGGGGGAAAAGATACAAAATTATTGTCTTTCGTTATATGAAGGACTCATTTCTGAAAGAGATTATGTTGATTTTAGCTGGACCCAAAGTCAAAAAGAAAGAAGGAATGTTTGGCCACGATAGGAGGAAAAACTTCCTTACATTTTAAACAATTAAAAAAAGAAAAATGGGCTTCCTCATAAGAGATCTTTAAGGGGAGATTAGATAGTTATTTTTCAGGGACCCATAGTGCAGAGGAGAATGAATAAGAACTTCCAATTGCAGAGCACTTTAAGACTTACAAAGCATTTCCCCTGCAATGTAGGAGGTGCAAGTATGACAATAGAGAAATAACATTTCCTTTGAAGGGAGAGGCAAGGTGTTCTCACACCCTCTCCCTATTATGGGTCCCTGGCTCTGCTTTGGATTCATGCTAGCTGACCAAATTGAATACTACAGGTCCAAAGAGAGTGATCAGATTCTGGAACTCATTGACTCTTTATACACAACCCCAGGATCCTGGGAAGAATCACTTAAAACTTAGTTTTGGGCTCCTGTGTGTCTAGGGCATATCCCAAAGGGCAGAGTGGAAAGTTACTTGTGTACAAAGAAAATCAGGTTAAAGGACAGTTATTCATTTCTCCACAAGAAAGAACTGATTAACACAAGAAACTCACCAGTGCTGAACAACAAAAGACTTAAGTAAGCAGCATTATCTAACTACTGGTAATGCTTTCCCAGGATATTTAGACTTAAAATGTCAAAACATATGAAGAAGATTGTGAGACTGCTAAATCAACATTTCGTGTTTTATCTCATATTTGCATTGTCTAAGCAACACCTTCAAGGTCCATATCTTCTGGCAAGCTCAGCCAGGGTTGGGCTCATCCTTCCATTGGAGATCTTCTCTAAGAAGTGCTAAAGTAGTTGGCAGGGTGTTATCTGAAGTGCAGCTGGCACTTGCAACTTTTCAAACTCAAAAGTCTGCCTTCAAAGTTGAAAACGTCCACTTTAGGATTACTGCTCAGTCATCTATATTCAGTAAAGAAACAAAAAGAGATAAGCCTAAGACCCAGACTAAGGTTCACCTAGACAGTTCATGTGCCCTCATTCATGCATTTTGTAGCCTTCATGCTGCTGGAGTAAGAGATGGAATTCTATTTCTGATCCCCCCAGATAAAGGAGAAAGGAGGAGAGGAGAAAGAAAGAAAGATCAGAGAGAAGAGAGGGCAGAGAAAGAAGAGGGAGTGCAGGGAGGGAGAGGTGAAGAGAGAAAAGAAAGGGAGAAAAGAAAAAGTAGGAGAATGGAGAAGAGAGAGAGGAGAGAGTAGTAAAGGGAGAAAAGAGATAGGAGAGAGACAGAAACAGAGAGAAAGAGAGGGGAGAGAGACAAAGACAGAGACAGACACACAGAGATCACAAAATGCAGTTATTCCTTTTAAGGTCCACATAATAGATTTGCAATTTCCTATGCAATTATTAATTATACTATATTATGAAATTTAAAAAATAAATTTAAATTCATAATTAAAAAAAATTTAAAGATCCATTGAGTATCTACTGTGATACAGCCTTGACATAGCCTCCCCCACTTCTGTTCTCATGGGGCGGTGACAACCCCTAATCTGTTTCATCTTTCCAAAGTGACAAGTCCTTTAATATCACTGGAAGTTACCAGGCCTGCAGGCCCACCCCATGTATGTTCCATGATCTGTACTCCAAGTCAGCCTCCAATACATTAGTACTATTTTCTCCAATTTGGAAATGAGACTCTGAAGGATTGTTACTTGAGCCATCACACAAGCAATAGTTATATACAATGCAATTTAAGTGTCTCAACTTCAACTCCAAAACTTGATCTACTATACCAAGTTCAGGTAGGGGTTGTGGTAGAGACCCACTAGATTCCTAATATGAATATAAGTGCTCAACAGGAGTATAAAATGTTATGAGACCAGATATGGAATCAAGAATGAAGAGAAGCTTCATTGAAGAGGTAGCATTTGACATGGGTTTTGCAGGATATCAGCAGGTTTCATGATACTTAGAAATGAATGAGGATAGTAAGTAGGTATTTAATTTAAAATTAAAAAAAAAAGAAACCACTGAGCAAATGAATTGGGAAGTCAATCTTTTCCAAGGAAAAGAAAGATAGATGTGAAGACTTTATTCTGGGATTTACTGGCAATAAGATATACTATGTCCATAAGTTTTTCTTATCAACCAGCATAGTAACCTAATTAGTGCTGGCGTCCAGCTCCAGTGAAAACTGAGAGTGAATCTGAAATGAAAACACAAGGCCAGGTGGAAGATATGATTTATAGTGTTTGTTTATTAATTTGAATTCCAGGTTTAATATCTCTCTTAGACTAGTGTTATGACATTACTAGCTGCTTTTAGTTGATATCATATTCTTCTAGGATTAAAGCATATTCCATACTTTGACATTTCAGTATCCACCTTAACTCTCAATACTAAGATATTTACCAATTGTAAATTGTCTAGTTGCGATGCTCATCAACAGCAACAGAATTATAAATAGTTGTGATGTTTTATCAATACCAAAATACTTCTTGAAACAGTAATAAATAGCAGAAATAATCATATTAATATATTTACCTCAAGTATGTCTTTAATTCATTGTTGAGGGGTAAATAGTGTACTGAAAATGCCTTGTTTCTTTGGCATGAATTTTGATGGAAAAAGCATCAGGAAGAAGCATCCTGAATTTACCAAATATGTCTTTACAATTATGAAAGAGATGGTGAGCCAACAATTTGAATCACTTCACCCTAACAGAGAACAGGTTCCAAGTATCACTTGGACCAGACCCCAACTCTTCATGGTCCCATTCAATATTGGTCCCCTACATCTCCCTCTTTTTTATTCAGAAGATGAAGTCGATGAATTTCAGTTCCTGTAGTTGACAATGATTGCAAGACATACCAGAAATCACAAGGAGCTAAGCCAATAAGTATAAGAATAATAAATGCAAGAGGAACAAAATGCAGAAGCATCTGACTTCTATAGTCAGATTAATTTAAAGAATTTATTTTTTTAACCACTCAAATATTTGTTTTGCTATGCTATCAGCATCAATTCTAGGGACACTACTTTTTGCCATGTTTTCTGCCAAGGCAGCTAATTCAGATATATCCCAAGTGAGACTGAAATTATGTATAGATCTATTCATTCTGTTCCTTATTTGAAGTCATGTCACTTAGGTGGTATCATTGTCCCATCTATATGGAGTAACACATACATGAGTAAATCTATAATCACAAACTAGTTGTAATTGAATTTTCAGATTGTTTACATGATCTCCTAACCATATTAATGATTTTTCCATTAAGTTTAATTCTCATTTTAACTCATCTATATTAATTTGTTATTTAAGAGCCTATGATACATTTTTGCTAATTTATTTGCAAATTGGGCAGTCTGAATAGATTCTGTTAGGAGCTCAAACTAAAATAGAAAATGATGTAGTAATCACTATAGTTGCTAGAACTCCAGCAATGAGCAATCCAATAATTTTCCTTTTCCTACTTTTGTTTTCTAATTTTCTTTTCCAATTTAGTAACCTAATCAAAGGAGAGAAAAAAATCTAGGATATGATCTGTACATTCCAGGAGTTTATAATCCATTTTGTGGCAGGAAGAGGTGGGGGTGGAAGGGAGATAGAATTTATGCCTAATTAGAGAATGAGACTCCATGTGGCACAGGAGACGGAGAACTGGCCGAACTGGCCTTGAAGTCAACCTCTGCCTACTAATATTAACAATGAAACAATAACTTAATCCCTCATTGCTTCTAGACAATCTAGATGCTGATAAATCAGATCTATGATCTAATACAAAATCTATGATGTCAGGGTTCCACTCTGAGATTTTCCCCACATTGATGAGCTTAAACATTCAGAAAATTACTCCTCCTTCCCCTTCTTTTTGCCTCCCCCATTCCCAACAAGGAAGGATAAGCTAAAGTCCAAAGGGTGATAGAGATAGCAGGTATTATATAAGATTTCAGAGAAGGGAGAAATGGTTAAGAATGGTAGTGGTCAAAGAATGCTTCATTGAGGAAGAGAAACTTAAGCTGAAGACCCAAAGATTGAATGGTATCTGAACTGGCATTAAGTTTGGGCAAAGATCATACAAAAACAAAAGAACCAAGAGTAGGAATAGAGGTTCAGTATGGTATCCTCAAACTTGGTAAGATCAGCTTAGCTGCAGTGAAGAGCTTATATTGGAGAATGGTCTCTGAGAGACAGCAGGAAGGATTAGACTTTAGGGTGATAGTTTTAGGTCCAACTCTGTTATTAACTTTTTTTTTCCCTGAGGCAATTGGAATTAAGTGACTTGCCCAGAGTCACATAGCTAGGGAATGTTAAGTGTCTGAGTCCAGATTTGAACTCAGGTCTTCCTGACTTCAGGGCTGGTGCTCTATCCACTGTGCCACCTAGCTGCCCCTGTTGTTAACTTCTGACAAGGTGATCCTGAGTAAGTCACTTTCCTTCTTTCCTCCCCTAAAAAATAATTAAGATGCTTTATGGCCTCATTTGCCTTTCACTGGTCAATAATTCTCTATGTGTTATCTCCCTTTTAAATAATGAAAGCTGTTTGAGAATGGTGATTATCATAGTTCCCAGAATATAGTTAAAGTACTTAATAAATTCAGAACTTGATCTCTCTAAGGACTTCCCGGGGGGCAGAGCCAAGATGGCAGAGTGAAAACGTGACTCTCTGCATCCTCCTCCGATTTTCTCTCAAACCAACAATAAAATAAGCCTCTGAACTGACCTTCAAGTCAACGAATCCAGAAATATTTGGATGCTGCTTTCTGAAGAACTTCATATCAGGTGTGTCTAACTCAGACAGAGGGATAAACTGTGGACTCGGGTGTAGGCCGGAAGTGAGGGTGGGATTCAGCTCAGCTCATCCTGGCAGAAACTCCACACTCCAAACTCCAAACACCTGGAGTTTATCTGAGGCACTCGGGACACTCTGCCCTGATTGTGGACAGGTGTTCTGGCAGATTTGCCTTGTTTAAGGAGTAATCCAGATTTAGCCCCCACCGCCCAGCATCTTAAGTTAATTACCCGAATTGCCCCAGGGCAAAGATTTTTTCTGAGCCTTAAAGAGACATCCACTCTGCTTAAAAAAAAAATTAAGAAGCAAAAGAGAGCTCTCACCATAGACAGCTTTTATCAAGAGAAAGAAGTGATGACCCCAGATCCTGAGGTTCCTTTAGACAAAACTCCAAAGGAAATTATTAAGGACCATCACTGACCCCCTTTTCAAAAGGCCTTTCTGGAAGATTGCATAAAGAACCTCATAAGAGAGCTGGAAGATAAATGGGAAAATAAATTGAAATCAGTGCAAGAAGGATATGATGCCCTGCAAAAGAGATATGAAAAAGACACCAATTTATTGAAAAATAAAATTAGTGAAGTGGAAAAAGAGTGCAATGAACAAAAAAAAATCAATTGGCTAGTTACAAAAGGAGCTTAAAAAGGTAACTGAAGAAAACAACACTTTAAAAATAAGAATTGAACAAATGCAAGTGAATGACTCAATAAGACTTCAAGAATCAGTCAAACAAAAACAAAAAAAATGAAAAATTAGAAGAAAATATGAAATATCTCCTAGGAAAAACAACTAACTTGGAAAATAGATCTAGGAGAGACAATCTAAGGATTATAGGACTTCCTGAAAGCCATGATAAAAAAAAGAATCTAAACACTATCTTCCAGGAAATCCTGAAAGAAAACTGCCCTAAGATTGTAGAATCAAAGGGCAAAATCACCATTGAAAGAATTCACCGATCACCTCCTGAAAGAGACCCCAAAATTAAAACCCCAAGGAATATCGTGGCTAAATTTCAGGACTATAGCACCAAGGAACAGATTCTGCTAGCAGCTAGAAAGAAACAATTCAAATACCGAGGATCAATAATTAGAATCACACAGGATCTGTCAGCTCCACACTGAAGGATCGAAGAGCCTGGAACCAGATATTCTGAAGGGCAAAGGAACTTGGATTACAACCAAGAATAACCTAGCCAGCTAGAATGAGCATTATCCTTCAGGGAAGAAGATAGTCATTCAATGATATAGGTGAATTTCACCTATTTCTAATGAAAAGACTGGATCTGAACAAAAAATTCAACACCCAAACACAGAACTCAAGAGATGCATTAAAAGGTAAAAAGGAAATGACTCTTGAGAACTTTATTTTTATTAGGGGGATACTTAAAGTTTGGGGGTATAATTAACTAGATATTACTTTGATAATATGAAAAAGAGAACTAGAGGGGAAAAGGTTGTCATACTGGGGGAAAGAGGGAAAAAGTGGTAAAATAAGATCTAAAAAAAAAGGAGGTAAAAACAAGGTAAAATCACTTGAAGAGGCAAAGAAAACCTAATATAATTGAGAGAAAGAGGGGAGGGAGATGAGCATTGTGTAAATCTTACTCTCATCAGGTTGGGCTCTAAAAGTGTATATCAGACATTTGATTTCACATAGAAACTTGTCTGTTGCTAGAGGGAAGTGGGAGGGAAAGGAGGAAAAGTAAGGGACAAACTGATAGAAGGGAAAATAGAAGAATCAGGGGAAAGGAGTAAAAACAGGGGGAGGAGATCTAAAGGGTAGAGTATTGTTTGTGGGAGGGGGTCATCAAAAGCAAAGTACTGAGGAGGGGGGAAGGGAGAAAGGGGAAAGGAAAGGGGAAAACATAACTTAGGTAAATAAGATGGCAGGAAATAAAGAATTAGTTATTCTAACTGTGAATGTGAATGGGATGAACTCTTCCATAAAGCAGAAGTAGATATCAGGCTGGATTAAAAACCAGAATCCCACAATATGTTGTGTACAAGAAACACATCTAAAACATAGTGACACATATAGGATGAAGATAAACGGCTGGAGCAGAAAATATTATGCTTCAGGTGAACAAAAAAAAGCAGGGGTAGCAATCCTTATCTCAGATCAAGTAAAAGCCAAGATAGATCTAATCAAAAGAGATAAGGAAGGAAACTATATTTTATTAAAGGGTACCATAGAAAATGTAGCAATATCAATACTAAATATATACACACCAAGTGCAATAGCACACAAATTCCTAGGGGAGAAATTAAGAGAGATGCAAGAAGAAATAGACAGCCAAACTATACTAGTGGGGGATCTCAACCTTGCTCTCTCAGAATTAGATAAATCAAACCACAAAATAAACAAGAAAGAAACTAGGGAGATAAACCAATTGTTAGAAAAGTTAGGTATGATAGATCTATGGAGAAAGTTGAATGGAGACAGTAGGGAGTTTACTTTTTTCTCAGCAGTCCATGGAATCTATACAAAAATTGACCATGTGTTAGGGCATAAAAACCTCAAAATCAAATGCAGAAAGGCAGAAATAGTAAATGCATCTTTTTCAGATCATGATGCAATAAAAATCACATGCAATATAAGGCTAAGAGAAAATAAACCAAAAGTTAATTGGAAATTAAATAATCTAATCCTGAAGAATGAATGGGTGAAAGAGCAAATCATAGACACAATCAATAATTTCATCCAGGAGAATGACAATAAGGAGACAACATACCAAAATTTGTGGGACACGGCCAAAGCAGTTATAAGGGGCAATTTTATATCTCTACATACTTACTTGCATAAAATAGAGAAAGAAAAGATCAACGAATTGGCCTTATTATTTAAAAAACTAGAAAAAGAACAAATTAAAAACCCTCAATTAAATACCAAATTGGAAATTCTAAAAATAAAAGGAAAAATTAAAAAAATTGAAAATAAGAAAACTATTGAATTAATAAATAAAACTAAGAGTTGGTTCTACAAAAAAACCAACAAAATAGATAAGCCTTTAGTTAATTTGATAAGAAAAAGGAAAGGAAAATCAAATTGTTAGTCTCAAGAATGATAAGGGAGAACTTTCCTCCAATGAAGAGGAAATTAGAGCAATAATTAGGAGTTATTTTGCCCAACTTTATGCCAGTAAGTTTGATAATCTAAATGAAATGGAGGAATATCTACAAAAATATAGATTGCCCAGGTTAACAGAAGAGGATATAAATTATTTAAATAGCCCCATATTAGAAAAATAGAACAAGCTATTAACCAACTCCCTAAGAAAAAATCTCCAGGGCCAGATGGATTTACATGTGAATTCTACCAAACATTCAAAGAACAATTAATTCCAATACTATACAAACTATTTGAGAAAATAGGGACAGAAGGTATACTGCCAAATTCTTTCTATGAGACTGATATGGTGCTGATAGCTAAACCAGGTAGGGTGAAAACAGAGAAAGAAAACTATAGACCAATTTCCCTAAAGAATATTGATGCAAAAATTTTAAATAAGATATTAGCAATGAGATTACAAAAAGTCATCCCCAGGATAGTACACTATGACCAAATAGGATTTATACCAGGGATGCAAGGCTGGTTCAATATTAGGAAAACTATCAGCATAATTATATTAACCAAACTAACAAAAACCATATGATTATCTCAATAGATGCAGAAAAAGCATTTGATAAAATCCAACACCCATTCCTATTAAAAACACTAGAGAGTATAGGAATAAATGGGATTTTCCTTAAAATGATCAGTAGCATCTATTTAAAACCATCAGCAAGCATCATATGTAATGGAGACAAACTAAAACCATTCCCAATAAGATCAGGAGTGAAACAAGGCTGCCCACTGTCACCATTACTATTTAATATTGTATTAGAAATGTTAGCTTTAGCAATAAGAGAAGAAAAAGAGATAAAAGGAATCAGAGTAGGTAATGAAGAAACCAAATTATCACTCTTTGCAGATGACATGATGGTATACTTAGAGAACCCTAGAGACTCAACTAAAAAACTACTAGAAACAATTCACAACTTTAGCAAAGTTGCAGGATTCAAAATTAATCCACATAAATCATCAGCATTTTTATATATTACCAACAAAGTTCAGCAGCAAGAGATACAAAAAGAAATTCCATTC
>JAJPUD010009553.1:57463-73335 GCA_023553655.1 Myrmecobius fasciatus
TGATTATATTAAGTTAAAAAGTTTCTGTACAAATAAAACTAATGCGGACAAGATTAAGAGGGAAGCATCAAATTGGGAAATCATCTTTACATTTAATGGTTCTGATAAAGGCCTCATTTCTAAAATATATAGAGAATTGTCTCATCTATATAAGAATTCAAGCCACTCTTCAATAGATAAGTGGTCAAGGGATATGAACAGACAATTTTCAGATGATGAAATTAAAACTATCTCTAGTCGTAAGAACTTGATCTCTCATTATTCATTCATTATTTCTAAGGACTTTTCCATTTCTGATTCTATAAAGTGCTCAGTAAACATTGGGATGAATGTGTGGGAAGGGTAGATAGATTTCCTTAGGGGAAACTTTGTTCTGTGAGCAATGAGGCATTCTGTGCACAAATTTGAACAGAAAAGTGATACAATAAAATGAGGGTGCATGGTGACTTGGAGAGATGGTCTAAGGGTTAGGAGACAGTTTAGCCAGCTGTTGGCAGGCTTGCAGTGATAAGCACCAGGATTAGGATGGAGGGAAGAGATGGGGAGAGAAATGGACAAATGTGAAAGATGGGGATGAAGGATCAAGAGATAGGATGTAACTGGGGGATCCACAAAGTAGAAAATAGCATATTGAAGAACCGGTGGATGGGTGCAAAAGATACCTGGGGAATGTATTTATAAAATTGGACATTCAACAGGTTATTTATTGAATTTCTGCAAGTCAATGAAGAAGAAAGCATGGTGTCTGTCCTTGAGTTCATAATAAAGAGGCCATATAGTATAATAGTCAGAACAATCAACTTGAATTGGTTCCATGTCATAGAATTTCAGAGTTGGAAGGAACATCTAGTCATTTAGAGCAATTTATGGAAGAAGATAGTAAATTGAATAATACTCAATTTTTGCTTGTCAACCTCTAGTGAGAGAAAACATTTTCTACCCTGAACCAACTCATCCTACTTTTGGAAAGCTCTAGAACCATAAGAAAGCTCTAGGAATTTACCTTATTTGGATATCAGTCCTAAATTTTCCCCTTTACAACTTCCTAGTTCTGCCCTCTGGAATCAAGTAGAGCAAATCTTTTCTCACTAGAATCCTCAGATACTTAGGATCATAGGCCTAAAACTAGAAGAGATTTCAGAAGTCATCTAGAACAATGATGTCAAACTTAAATAGAAAAGAAGCTATTTAACCATATTCATGGATCTCTGCAGCTATATAGTGACTTGTAAAATTATCTATATTCTTTTTTATTTTGTTATATAGTTTCCAATTGCGTTTTAATTCAAGTCATGCTAGGAGAGATGCAAGCTGCAGTTTGCCCATATGCCTCACATTTGACACTGCTGATCTAAACCATCCTCTTCATTTAATTCATTCATTTGTTTATTTCTTCGTTTATGAATGGGTTTTTGTTTTGGTATTTTTAGGGGGGTTTTGAGACCCTATCTTGCCCAGACTGGAAATGCAGTGGTCATTCATGGTCCCAACCTTACCACTGATCACCACAGGAGTTTTGACCTGATTCCTTTCTGATTTGAACCTTTTTGCCTCTCCTTAATCAGACTGCTCCTCCGTCCTCCCAAAACCTGAGTCCACAAAACAGTGCAAGGCAATGGTTTTTTGAAGCTCAAAATTCCTTAGCTCAATCAGTCTACTACCCTCAGCCTCCTTGGTAGAAGGTATTATTGGTGTGCACAATTATGCCAGGTTCAACCTCTTTATCTTACAGATAAGGAAACTGAGTCCCAAATAAGTGAGATAGATTGTGTGGATGGCATAAGAAGAGAGATGTGAACTTAGATCCTCTGAACACAGCCAGTTATCATTCCAGTGTACCTTATTGTCGCTTCCCTCAGTTGAAGACTAAATTTATGTCCTTTTCTCCAGGTTAAATAGCTCTAGTTCCTTCAATCAAAGATAGCCTTAAGCATCAAACTGATTAACTGAACCCCATTTGTCTCTTCTCTGTTTAGAGAAGAATTTGCTAATGAAACTGGAATGCTAAGTGCATTCCCAACACCTTCCTGTTGATATATTTTTAAATGTATTACATAACTACTTTGAACCTCGATTTCTTAATCTATAAAACAGGAATAATTATATTTGCACTAACTACCTCCCAGAGTTGTAGTGGAAGAAAATTCTTTGTAACTCTTTAGTTGCTATAGAAATATAAGCTATTTTTTTAGGAGGGAGAAAGTATAGATGCTATCACTAGGACTCTACTCATATCATGCCCTGGGAGTGCTTTAGGGTTCTCAAAGGCCATGCCAGGTAAGAGCAGATTTGGTCTTTTTTTTTTTTTTTTTTTTTTTTTTTTTACTAATTACAAAGGCTTTGAATTAAGAACCTAGTGGTGTCTTGAGTGTCTGCTGTCCAAAGACTAAGAGAAGAGAGTTCTTTGACTACAAAAACTATAAAAAACTGTCTACTAAAGCATGAAAGAATTTTAATTTGATTTGGTGAAGGGAAGTGGCCACTTCGATTAAAATCACAAACTTTTTAATTTTGAAAGAAAAGAAGATATGCATAAACAAAGATAAGTAAAAATAAAAGCAGGGTGCTATGAAAGCTAAAAGAGATATTCTCATTTGTGCCACTTTTAGTTTTTCCAGGTAGCTAAACAACACTTTTTCATCAGCTGCTCACAAAAATTCCATGAGGTATTTTCATCTTTTTGTTTGTTTTCTTTCTTGTGTTTTTTTTCTTTTGGTCTGATTTTTCTGGTACAACATGACAAATATGGAAATATGTTTAAAAGGATAGCACATATTTAACTTGTATCAGATTGCTTGCTGTCTTGGGGACAGGGGAAGTGAGGGAAAGAGGGAGAAAGATTTGGAACACAAAATTTTACAAAAATGAATGTTAAAAACTATCTTTATGTGTATTTGGAAAAATAAAATACTATTGAGGAAAAAAGAATAGTCCATAAGGATAAACACACACAGGTAATGTAGACAAGCTCCAGAGTCAGAAGTCCTGAAAATCTCACCTCTAAAAGCTACAATTTAAGTGGCCAGATAACTAACCTCCCTGGACCTCAGTTTCCTCATCTGTCAAATGTGAAAGATTACCTAGAAGGCTTCTCACTCTTATCTAACTCCAAATCAGTTAGCTTATAGTCCATTTTACAGTCAAAGAAACTAAAACTCAAATAGTAACTTGTCCAAGATCATATAACTACTAGGTGCTGGTGTCAGAATTCAAACCCAGGCCTAAATCTAATGCTTTTTTCCCCCATTAATTATGAATTATTAATATTAATTAATTAATATTAATTATGAATTATTAACTATGAATCATCTGTCTTGCTTTCTACTCTACTCTTTCTCTGACTTTCCCTTCCTCCTCTTATTCTGCTCCACTTTACCCCCTTTCTCACCCAACCACTCCAATTTCTTAAGTTTTCCACTTTGTTCTGGGCTCAATCATCAAGTCAATACTATCTTATTATCTTTGTTCCTATTGAAAGGGCAAGTCAATTGACTGCTCTACTTATCAATTCATCATTCTCATGTCTCTCTAGAAATTTTTTTCTCTGGTCATCTTTACTCTACTTGTATTGTCCTCTCCCTAGACAAAAATTAGAGTTCAGCACCTGGCACATAGTAAGCACTTATTAAATGTCTCATTAATTTATTCATTTTCTCTAGAGCTCATATGAGAATTTAGATTTCAGTTCTCATGTGCTACATACAGTAGTTGGAGCCATGTCTGGCACAAATTAGACACAATGTTTATTAACTGACTGGAGTCAATTCAACCCAGCTTGTAAGCCATTTGTTAAATTTTTAGTATGAGCATTTATTTTAGAAATGGGCAAATCTACAAATCAGCACTTGACTGATTGTTTTGTTGATCATTTAGATTTAAAATAAAATGTTAATAATGAAAATTAAACAACCTGCTTGCCAGAACACCCTGCCTTTCAATATCATAATGATAAGAAATCTGAAGGAATTTTAGCAATAGCTCCAGTAATAGCATTAGAAACATCACTTGAACCTTCACTGAGGTGAGGTAGAGGTTATAGAATTATTTTGTCCCCTGTCTTCACTTGGTTCACAGCATTTCCAGACAACTCAGACATGTGTCCTGATTTTGAAAAAGAGGGAAATATGAGAGTCCATGCTTATAGATTGGTGATAGAGCTAGAAAAAATAACAACAAAATTTATCTGGAAGAACAAAATGTCAAGAATATCAAGGAAATGAGTGGGGCCTAGCAATAGCAGACCTCAAACTATATTATAAAGCAGTAATTATTAAAACTATCTGGTGCAGGCCAAGAAATAGAGTGGTGGATCAGTGGAATAGACTTGATACACAAGACACAGTTGTCAATGCCTATAATAATAGTATTTTATAAACCTAAACTCCCCAGCTTTGGGGATAAGATTCACTATTTAACAAAAACTGCTTGGAAAACTAGAAACCAGTAAGATACAAGTAGGTACAGACCAACATGTAGACTAATATCTTACACCACATATCAAAATAAGTTCTAAATGGGTGCATGATTTAGACATAAAGCAAATTAGGAGAGTGAGGAATAGTCTACCTGTTAGATGTATGGGAAGGGGGAAAATTCACAACTCAAACAAGATAAAGAGCATTACAAAATGCAAAACATAATTTTGATTACATTAAGTTAAAAAGCTTTTTACAAACAAAACCAATGCAACCAAGATTAGAAGGAAAGCAAAAAACTGGGAAATAATCTTTACAAGTATCTCTGATAAAAACAATAACCCTGACCCAGAGGCCCTTCTATATCTAATTCCAACCAATCTTTCCAGTCTTGTTTCATAATGTTCTCTTTGGTGCACTCTAAATTTTAATCATACTAGACTATTCTAGGCCAATCAGTCAATACACATTTATTAAGAGCCTACAACATGCCACATATTGTGCTAACCCTTGCTGGTACAAAAAGAGGCAAAAGACAGTTCCTAGCCTCAAAGAGCTCATGATCTAAAGAGAGAGATAAGTGAGAAACTATATACCAGCAAGCTATACACAGAACAAATAGGAAATTAAAAGAAAGAAGGTACTAGAATTAAGAAGGATTGGAAAAGGCTTCCTGTACAAGACAGAATTTTAGTTAGAACTTAAAGTAAACAAGGAGGCAGAGATGCAGAGCGATAGCACTATGGATATAGAATGAATAGCTAGAGAAAATGACCAGATCCCAGAGACAGAATGATTTGTGGAAGGTCAGTGTGAATGGATCAAAGAGTATATATTGGAAAGTAAGATGTAAAAAAGACTGGAAAGAATGGAGATGGGATGGGTAAGTTAGGAAGGAGTCTGACATATTGTTTTGATCTTTTTGCTATTTGCTGGTGTTTTTTTTCTCTTTTGATCTGATTTTTTTTTTTTTGTACACCATGAGAAATAAGGAAATATGTTTAAAAGAATTGCACATGTTTAACCTGTATCAGATTACTTGCTGTCTTGGGGAGGTGGGAGAAGGGAGAAAAGGGAGAAAAAATTGGAACACAAGGCTTTGCAAAGGTGAATGTTGAAAACTATATTTAGAAAAATAAAATACTATTAGAAAAATAAAAAAAATTACTTCAAAAAACTAATAGAATGACAAATAAATGAATAGAAAGAGAAATTTTTAAAAAAGAACTTTGAATACCAAACAGAGGATTTTTGTATTTGATTCTGGAAGTGATAGGGAATGTCCCCTATTCTTGTTCTGCCCTCTGCCATATCTTTGCCTTTGCTCACTCTGTACTGTAATCTGAAATGTACTCCTGTCCCCATTTCTGCTTACTGATATGCTTTTCCTTCAAAGCCCAATTCCAGTGCCTAAAGCCTTCCCTGGCCCCTCAGGTAAGTATGATTGTTCTCTGAAATTTCTCCTCCAGCTTCTCAAAATTCTTGTTGCATTAAATCGGATGCCTTCTGTGCATTCATTCTTTTATATCACAATTGTGTCTGTACATTTCTTTCACTGACCTTACCATCTTGGCAGCAGAAGCTATCTCTTATTGATTTTTGTATCTGAAAATGACCCATATGTGTAAGGGATTGTATAAGATCTAGTTAGTTAATTCTAAGGTCCCTTTTGTTTTGTTTTGTTTTGGTTTTGAATTTAAGAATTTTTTTTTTGCCTAATTCATTCTTTTTTTTTCATAAAGCTTTTTATTTACAAAACATATGAGTGATTTTTCTACATTGACCTTTGCAAAAACTTTTTTTTTCCCAAGCTTTTCCCCTCCTTCCCCCCACCCCTCACCCCAGATGACAGGTAATCTAATACATGCTAAATAGGATAAATTATATGACAAATACAATGTATGTATACATATCTATACAGTTATCTTACTGCATAAGAAACATCAGATCTAGAAAGAGAAGAAGAAAAAACAACCTAAGAAGGAAAACAAAATGCATGGAGATATTCACAGAAAGCGTTAAAATGCTGTGTTGTGGTTCACTCTCAGTTCCCACAGGCCTCTCTCTGGATGTATATGACTATCTTCATCGCAGAACAACTGGTTTGAATCACATCATTGTTGAAGAGAACCATGTCCATCAAAATTGATCATCGTATAGTCTTGTTGTGTGTATAATGATCTCCTGGTTCTGCGCATTTCACTCAGCATTAGTTCATGCAAGTCTCTCCAGACCTCTCTGAAATCGTCCTGCTGGTCGTTTCTTACAGAGCAATAATATTCCATAACATTCATATACCATAATTTATTCAGCCACTCTCCAATTGATGGGCATCCCTTCAGTTTCCAGTTTCTAGCCACTACAAAAAGTGCTGCCATAAACATTTTTGCACATGTGGGTTAAGGTCCCTTTTGGATAGCTAAGTGGCACAATGGTTAGAATGCTGGGCCTGGAATTAGGAAGACCCATCTTCCTGAATTCAAAACTAGCCTCAAACATTCTCTAGCTGTGTGACTCTAGACAAGTCACTTCAGCCTGTCTGCTTGCCTCAGTTTCCTCATCTGTAAAATGAACTGGAAATGGAAATGGCAAACCACTCTAGTATCTCTGTATCTAGAAAACCCTAAATGGGGACATGACTGAAAAACAACTGAACAAAAACTCCCTTTCCCCTTCAAAGTCTATGACGCCCTTTTGCTATAAAGCTGAAGGAAGGAAGGAGGAAGCAAATGATGAAGTTTAAGTTTTGGTCACCATGCAATAAATTCCTCTTCTCCTATGGGGTTTGTCTCTTTCATCCCAGGCTCTCACAGTCCTATTGGCTACAGCAGTGACCATTGTGAGGTGGCTAAGAGTTCTCTCCCAGAGATGGAAGGCTACTATGAGGCAGACAAGTGGGATTCACTCCAGACCACTGAGTCTGGGCAAGAGCCCAAGTATTAGCACTCCCAAGTCCAATCAGGGCTGAGTTCCTGGGAAAGTGTTAGGAGTAGCCAGAAGTTTGAGAGGGGGCATGAGCCTATGAGAGGTAAGCTGAATCTTATTAAACCTCTGAAGCAGCTTGTGGGCACAATCCCAATAGGCTTAGAGCATCATGACAGTCTCTACAAGGTTAGCCATTCATTTCCACTGCCCATTACTCTTTAATAATTATTTCCAGGGACTGTAGCTATAGCCTTTCTGGAATTTACAAAAAAAAAAAAAACTTCAAAAGTATTTGTTATCACACACTGGTAGGTAGGGATGGTGAGCTGTGGGTAAGGCAGATAGCCCCTGCTTACGAATACCCTGAGGAAGACAATAAATTCTTTGTTTCACTAAGATTGCCTATAGCAAACAGATAAGAGTATGGAGACCCCAGTGCCTAGGTTGCCATTTTTTTAGGTGCTGTACCCTATACTCAAACTGTTGCTGTAGAATTGATGGCTTGGGAAGGAAGGAGGAAAAAAGAGAAAGAAGAAGAAAGTTTCTTTTTTTTTTTATTAAAACTTTTTATTTGCAAAACATATGTATGGGTAGTTCTTCAACACTGACCCTTACAAAGCTTTCCATTACAAATTTTTCCCCCCTAGTCCCTTCCCCTCCCCTAGATGGCAGGAAGTCCACTACATGTTAATTATGTTAAAATACTTGACAAGTCGAATAGATATATACATGTTTCTACACTTATCTTGTGCAAGAAAAATCATATCTACAAGAAAAAAAAAATCTGAGAAAGGAAACCAAATGTAAGCAAACATCGATATAGAACATGAAAATGTTATGTTGTGGTCCACATTTCACATCCCTCTCTCTGGGTGTATATGGCTTTCTTCAGTGAACAATTGGAAGTGTTTTTGAAACATCTCATTGTTGAAGAGAGCCATGTCCATCAGAAGTGATCATCATATAGTATTGTTGTTGCTGTGTATAATGATCTCCTGGTTCCGCTCATTTCACTCAGCATCAGTTCATGCAAGTCTCTCCAGGCCTCTCTGAAATCGTTCTGCTGGTCGTTTCTCACAGAACAATAATATTCCATAACATTCATATACCATAATTTATTCAGCCATTCTCCAATTGAAGGGCATCCATTCAGTTTCCAGTTTCTAGCCACTACAAAAAGGGCTGCCACAAACATTCTTGCACATGTGGGTCCCTTTCCTTCCTTTATGATTTCTTTGGGATATAAGCCCAATAGAAATGCTGCTGGGTCAAATGGTATTCACAGTTTGATAACTTTTTGAGCATAGTTCCAAATTGCTCTCCAGAATGGTTGGATCTGTTCACAGTTCCACCAACAATGTATCAGTGTCCCAGCTTTCCCACATCCCCTCCAGCATTCATCATTATCTTTTCCTGTCATTTTAGCCAATCTGACAGGTGTGTAGTGGTACCTCAGAGTTGTCTTAATTTGCATTTCTCTGATCAATAGTGATTTGGAGCACCTTTTCATGTGACTAGAAATAGTTTCAATTTCATCCTCTGAAAGTTGTCTGTTCATATCCTTTGACCATTTATCGATTGGAGAGTGGCTTGAATTCTTATAAATATGAGACAATTTTCTATGTATTTTAGAAATGAGGCCTTTATCAGAACCTTTAATGTAAAGATGATTTCCCAATTTATTGCTTCCCTCCTAATCTTGTCTGCATTAGTTTTGTTTGTACAAAAACTTTTTAACTTAATATAGTCAAAATTATCTATCTGGTATTCAATTAAAAGTTCCAATTCTAGAAGAAGAAAGTTTCAAACATCCTATGAAACACCTTCACAGCAGATCAGAATGTTTCTGGCACCCAGAGTTTCTGAAAGCCTTTTCCTTTGTGTCTGTCTTTATGTACTCTTAGATCATGTGTGCCATTGAAAAGGCAAGTGCACTAAATTATGTTACTACTTCTGAGGACTTGAGCTCAGTGAATACCACACGATTTGGGTGATGAAGACCTGTGTCCCAAGTTCCATGACCACCAAGTCTATTGGACATTAAAGAACCCACATGCCCTTGTTATCCCTGCTACAATTAATCTTAGGATACAGCCAATGAAGTACAGGAACAAGAGACCTGTATACTGTTGGCAGAGCCTTTTGATCTAAATTTCAGCCCTGCCATTTACTGTCATTTCATTTCTTTTCTGTCCCCCAATTTTGCTGTCTGTCACATGGGAATAACATTTATACTGTCTACCCCAAAACTGGGGAGCTAGGCAGAGCTGCAGATTGAGTGCTTTGTCTGGAATCAGGAAAATGTGAGTTCTCTTCCTGTCTCAGATACTTACTATCTGGGTGACCCTGGGGAAATCACTTAATCCTGTTTCTGTGTTTCCTTATCCATAAGATGAGGTGGAGAAGGAACCACTCCAATATCTTTACCAAGAAAATCCTAAATAGGGTCATGAAGAGTTGAACATAACTGAAATGACTGCACAGTAAAACCTCCAGAGTTTCTTGTAAGGAAAGCACTTTGTATCCCTTAAGCCTATTATAATCCTGTTTTCCCCAGCCACCATGTCCTCCAAGAAGCTGCTCAATAGAGGGTCCAACTCTGATGATACTGACTCTGGAGCTAAGATAAACCCAAAGAAGATCTTTTGTAGTTGGACCAGCTTTGAAAAATCAGATTCCTTCCATTGGACCAGGGAATCCAAGAATTTAACGTGAGTAAAATCTTCCATGTCCACTGTGATACTTGAAGGGGATGTTTTTGGATCACTGGAGATCGTTAATACTAGCTCAACACAACACAAGATCCTTGAGTGCAAATGGTTTTTTGTTTTGTCTTTGCTTCCATGGGGTTATTCATCATTATCATCATCATTATTATTTACCTAGCAGAGAGCTTCACAAATATTATCTCATTATCCCTGCAATAAGGTGGGGAAGTAAGATCCTATAACATGGGAATAACATATTTATACTGTCTACTTTCAAAGCCAGGCAGCTAGGAAGAGCTGTAAATTGAGTGCTGGGCCTGGAATCAGGAAAATGTGAATTCTCATCTCATTTTACAAGTTAGGAAATTGAGTCAGATAGTGTTAAATGACTTGCCCACAGTTACACAGTGTCTAAGGCCATCGTTAAAGTTAGGTCTTCTTGACTCTTTCCTTTTTATCCTATATATAGCTTATTTGTACATGTTTGTTTGCTTGTTGTCTCTTCCATTAGACTGGGGCTGGGACTATCTTTTGACTCTTTTTGTATCCCCTGGTTTAACACAGTGTTTGGCACATAGTAGGCCCTAAGTAAACATGTATGTATTGATTGGCTGAGTTTTGCGATGGCAGTATAGAGGATAGAGTACCTAGGGTAGATTGTTGGATGATAGCTTAAGTATGCTCTAGATCTTGCTAATTAGATTTAGGTGAATTACATTCATTCACTCATCATTAGTATCACTCATAATCAGAAAGGTAGCCAAACTGAGTGGAAAATTCCTCCTAGGGGAAGGGAGGAGAGATATGGACCTTGCAAGTACATGATCCTTTTCTATGTAATCTTGTATAATTAACTAGGAGTATTCCATGTTAGATTGGATCTTGAGTTTCTGGTTCACTTGTTCTTACTTTGTTTGAAACCTAGGAACTTATACTTATCAAGATGTGCATTCCATTGCTCACCATGCTGACAGATTCAAACAATGAACAATGAAAAAAACGAACATTTAATTATAATGTAAATCAAGAAAAATAATCAGTTACATTCCCATATCATCACAACATCCCTTCACTTTTTCCCCAGTGTAATCTGAGATTCTTCCAAACTCCTGACTCCTTGGGAAAATCACAGATTCAACCTTTGTAACCAGAGGGTACTCCTGGATGGCCTCAAGGCTGAAGATTTCAGAGAAAATGTGATTCTGTGCCTAGGTTAGCCTCTCCTGTTGTCCGTCTTTCAAATTTGCCCCTTTTTATGTGGTTTCAAGTCATGCTATTTCCATGTGGGTCCTGATACTTATCTCTCAACCAGTTTAACATAGCTATGCCTGAAAAAGTCTCTGATCAGTCCAGCACTTTGTGCCTTCATCACTCTCACATCCAGTCTTTCTCTTCTCCTTAGGCCCACATCAAACCAAAGTTTGCTACAAGGGGGCATCCAGGAAGTTTTATTGTATTTGGGTAAATGGAAGACAGTGCTGGTGATAAGAAGGTCATGAGATGCACAAGTATTCACTGGAAAGTGACATTGCTATTGCTGTTTCTGACTCCATTTACCCCAAGGACTCTCTGCCATGTCTGGTAGTCCATGCATTAATGCTACCCAGAATTATAAGCTTGCCTTCTTTTGGCACATTGATGAAGTGGGTCTCCAGGTCTTCATAAAATTTTTCTTTGACCTTATAAGGGATTATCATGCACTGATCATGGTGACATGGCACTTACCTGAAAGTATCAATCATATTTTCATGTTATTCACTCCTTTTGGTATCTATACGAGCTTGTTAATTAGATAAGTATTGATTTCACAGTGCTCCCCTTCATGTGGCCATTCCAGAAAAATGTGCTCCAACTCCAGTTTCAGTAAGCTAGCCTTCATTTGCCAGCTTTGTTTCGCCCAGGGTGCTGACCACATTGTTGTATGCCTTTGAAATCTGGAGAGCATAGCAGTGCCATGCCAGAAAACTGAATTGCCTCCTTTTGAATTGTCTTAGGAAGATTCTGAAGATCATCCAGTAAGATAAGATACCAGATAGTGAGATCCTTTCTCAAAACTGCCAAGTATTCAAACTCTACTGCAAAGGGTGCAACTCAAACGGGCAGGTCACATTGTTTGAATGCCAAGCATTTGTTTGTTTGAAAGAGTATTTTACAGAGAACTTCCACAAGAAAGGCGATCACACGATGGTCAGAGGAAACGATTCAAGGACACTCTTAAGGTCTCTCTGAAGAACTTTGGATTTGATTATGCGACATGGCAGATGCTGGCAAAGAACTGCCCAGCATGGTGTGCCTGCATCAAAGAAATCTTTGTGTTCTGTGAATGAAGCAGAATTGCAGTTTCTCAAGAGAAATGTGAGATGTACAAATTTAGAGACATCTCTCCCCAAATGTTTATATGGATTATTTGTGCCTGACTTGTGATAGAGCATTCCAAGCTTGTATTGAGCTGATCAGCCATAATTAGACACACTATACTTTGATTCCAATATAATGATGTCATTTTTTTATTTATTGAAGTTTTTATTTTAAAAACATGCAAGGATAATTTTTTCACCATTGACCCTTGAAAAACTTTGCGTTCCAATTTCCCTCCTTTATATGGCATGTAATCCAATATATGTTAAACATGGTAAAAATATATGTTAAATCTAATATAGGCATACATATGTATGAAATTATCTTGCTGCACAAGAAAAATCAAATAAAAAAGGAAAAAAAAGGAAGAAAATAAAATTCAAGCAAATCACAACAAAAAGAATGGAAATGTTATGTTGTAATCCATCCTCAGTTCCCACAGTCCTCTCTCTGGGTCTAGATAGCTCTCTCATCACAAGATCATTGGAACAGACCTGGATCATCTCATTGTTGAAAAGAGCCATGTCCATCAGAATTGATCATACATATAATCTTCTTGTTGTTGTGTATAATGATCTCCTGGTTCTGCTCATTTCACTCAGCATCAGTTCATATGTCTCTCCAGGCCTCTCAAATCAAACTGCTGGTCTTTTCTTACAGAATAATAATATTCCATGACATTCATATACCATAATTTATTCAGCCATTCTCCAATTGATGGACATCCATTCATTTTCCAGTTTCTAGCCCCACAAAGAGGGCTGCCACAAACATTCTTGCACATGTGGGTCCCTTTCCCTCCTTTAAGATTTCTTTGGGATATAGGCCTAGTAAAAACACTGCTAGGTCAAAAGGTATGCAGAGTTTGATAACTTTTTGAGCATAATTCCAAATTGCTCTCCAGAATTGTTGGATTTATTCACATTTCCACTAACAATGTATCAGTGTTTCAGTTTTCCCACATCCCCTCCAACATTTGTCATTATCTTTTTCTGTCATCTTAGCCAATCTGACAGGTGTGTAGTAGTATCCCAGAGTTGTCTTAATTTGCATTTCTCTGATCAATAGTGATTTGGAGCAACTTTTCATATGACAACAGATGGTTTTAATTTCATCATCTGAAAATTGTCTGCTCATATCCTTTAACCATTTATCAATTGGAGAATGGTTCAAATTCTTATAAATTTGAGTCAATTATATATTTTAGAAATGAGGCCTTTATCAAAATCCTTAAATGTAAAAATGATTTCCCAATTTATTGCTTCCCTTCTAATCTTGTCTGCATTAGTTTTGTTTGTACAAAAACTTTTTAACTTAACATAATCAAAATTATCTATCTGGTGTTCAGTTATGAGTTCCAGTTCTTCTTTGGACACAAATTCTTTCCTTCTCCATAGATCTGAGAGGTAAACTATCCTATGTTCTCCTAATTTGCTTATATCATCATCTAAATCATGAACCCATTTTGATCTTATCTTGCTATATGGTATTAGGTCAATGCCTAGTTTCTGCCATACTAGTTTCTAATTTTCCTAGCAGTTTTTGCCAAATAGTGAGTTCTTATCCCAAAAGCTGGGCTCTTTGGGTTTGTCAAACACTACTATAGTCATTGCCTATTTTGTCCTGTGAACCTAATCTATTCCACTGGTCAACTATTCTATTTTTTTAGCCAGTACCAAATGGTTTTGATGACTGCTTCTTTAGGTCTGGCACAGCTAGACCACCTTTATTTGCATTTTTTTTCATTAATTCCCTTGGAATTCTTGACCTTTTGTTCTTCCAGATGAACTTTGTTATTATTTTTTCTAGATCTGTAAAATTATTTCTTAGAAGTTTGATTGGTATGGCACTAAAAAAGTAGATAAATTTAGGGAGTATTGCCAGTTTTATTATATTCGCTCAGCCTACCCAATGTCACTTGATATTTTTCCAATTGATTAGATCTGGCTTTATTTATATGGAAAGTGTTTTGTAATTCTGTTCCTATAGTTCCTGACTTTGCCTTGGCAGATAGATTCCCAATTTTTTTTTATTATTAACAGTTATTTTAAATGGAATTTATCTTATAGTTCTTGATGCTCAACTTTGTTGGTAATATATAAGAATGCTGATGGTTTCTGTGGATTTATTTTGTATTGTACAACTCTGCTAAAGTTTTGAATTGTTTCTAGTCATTTTTTAGTTGATTCTCTAGGGTTCTCTACGTATAGCATCATATCACCTGCAAAGAGTGATAATTTGGTTTCCTCATTACCTAGTGTAATTCCTTTAATCTCTTTTTCTTCTTTTATTTGGTCATGGTGTATTATCTTGGGGATGGTTGTTATAATCTCTTTGCTAACATTTTATTTAAAATTTTTGCATCAATATTCATTAGAGAAATTGGTCTATAATTTTCTTCCTCTGTTTTCACCCTACCTGGTTTAAGTATCAGCACCACATCTGTGTCATAAGAGAAATTTGGTAGGACTTCCTTTTTCCCTATTTTTTCAAATAGTTTGCTTAGTATTGGAATTGATTGTACTTTAAATGTTTGGTAGAATTCACATGTAAATCTATCTGGCCCTGAAGATTTTTTCTTAGGGAATTGATTAATAGCTTGTTGTATTTCTTTTTTCCAAAATGGGACTGTTTAAGTAATTTATTTCCTCTTCTGTTAATCTGGGCATTTTATATTTGTGTAGGTATTTCTCCATTTCACTTAGATGATTACATTTATTGACAGAAAGTTGGGCAAAATAACTACTAATTATTGCTTTAATTTCCTCTTCATTGGTGGAAAGGTTTCCCTTTTATAATATTTTGATTCTCTTAAAGAACAAAGGTCAACAAGATAAGATCTAAATGGGTTCATGATCTAGATATAAAGAGGGGCTTTGTAAGCAAGTTAGAGGAAGGTAATATAGTTTATCTCTCAGACCTGTGGAGATGGAATAAATTTATGTCCAAAGAAGACCTGGAACTCCTAATTGAACACCAGATGGATAATTTTAATTATATTAAGTTAAAAAGTTTCTGTACAAATAAAACAAATGCAGACAAGATTAGGAGGGAAGCATCAAATTGGGAAATCATCTTTACATTTAATGGTTCTGATAAAGGCCTCATTTCTAAAATATATAGAGAATTGTCTCATCTATATAAGAATTCAAGCCACTCTTCAATAGATAAGTGGTCAAGGGATATGAACAGACAATTTTCAGATGATGAAATTAAAACCATCTCTAGTCATATGAAAAGTTGCTCCAAATCACTATTGATCAGAGAAATGCAAATTAAGACAACTCTGAGGTACCACTACACACCTGTCAGATTGGCTAAAATGACAGGAAAAGATAACGATGAATGTTGGAGGGGATGTGGGAAAACTGGGACACTAATACATTGTTGGTGGAACTGTGAACAGATCCAACCATTCTGGAGAGCAATTTGGAACTATGCTCAAAAAGTTATCAAACTGTGCATA
>JAJPUD010009554.1:0-37500 GCA_023553655.1 Myrmecobius fasciatus
TACTCGGGGAATGTTTGCTCAAATGGATTTAATTTTCAGTCTATGGATTGGCACCCAGAGGACTTGAAAGAGTTAATTCATCATCCTCAGTAGCATCATGTAACCCTCTAGCAGGGGATAACTGCCTTTACGAAGAGGTTCTGGCTCACTGAGCATATCATCCTTTTCATGGCTTCTGATTCTCATGGGCATCTGGGCAAGTTGGTGACCTGAGCAGGAATCAGCTGAGATGTCAGACTGGAATTGGGCTCTAAGTGCTGCCTTTTTACATACAAAACCAAGAATCCTGCATTAGAACAAAACATCAATAAGATGGGTTGGGGGAGAACTATTTCCTAAGCATTTTTTAAGGCAGGGCAAGCCATCAGAGCAGTGAACTTTCCAGTCCAGCTATTTTAGGTGGCCTTCTTTGTAGGGAAGGATGGGGGAGGGACATCATGGTATTATCTCCATTTGACAGATGAAGAAACTGAGGCTTAGAGAAGAGAAGCTTCTAGTAAATGTCACAAGTGGGACTAGAATGTAGGCTGTACAATATTATTCCCAGCCTAGTTTTCTTTCCCCCATTATAGTCTATGGATGAGATAGCTCAGGACTGAAGTTCCTAGGGGGTTCCAATAAGATTCATGGCCAACAAGAGAAATGGAGTAGATTGGTCCCGCAAAAGCATTGGCCCAGAGCCGTCAGTGAATTGGCAGAATTTGATGAGGAAGCAGGATTCTACTAAAAACAGAGTCTGGCTGGAGTGGGGCTAGGAACCCATGCTGTGGTCTAAAAGTCATTCTGATTGGTTCATTCCTGCTCCCTAGATGGAATGCCAGATAATAAATAATAGCCCCTATTTCCTGAGGCCTTCAAGTCTCACAAAGCCCTTTCCTTGACTCAAGCCCATTTGTTAGGAAGTCCAAGGAGTATTAGTTCCATCTTACAGATAAGGAAACTGAGGATTAGGAAAGGGAAATGAATTGCTCCCATGGTCCCATAGGTAAATAAATGTCTTTTTTAACTTTATTTTTTTGGTGAGGAAATTGGGATTAAGTGACTTGTGCAGGGCCACACGGTAAGTGTTAAGTGTCTGAGGTTGTACTTGAATTCAAGTCCTCCTGACTCCAGGGTCAGTGCCCTATCCACTGTGCCATCTACCTGTCCCCAAGATAAAGCAATTTCAGAGACTGAATTGAAACCCAAGCCTCCCTACTCCAAGTACAGTGCTCTTTCCGTTATACCAAGATGCCCATTGTCTACTGAGACACTTCCACTTCTCTCAACATCATTGAATCTTATCAGGTCCCCACATTGCCTTATTTGGAGATTTGAGGGCAATTAAATGAAGCTGTTCCCCATAGATGCTCAAAGGTATGGTGTGGAGCAAAGCTTCTTAAACATTGGGTCATGACCCTAGTCATGTAACTGAATGTGGCAGTGTCATGAAATTGTGATTTATTATCAGTAAATGTTTCCTTTGTATGCCTATTTTATATATCTATATCTCCCAATGTAAAGATTTCTTGGGTGAAAAGGGGTTGTGAGTGGAAAAAGTTTAAGAAGCCTTGGTATAAATTGGAGAAACTTACAGTTGGCATCTTCTTGTCACTTGTGTTCAGGGCGCTGAGGCCTTAGCCTTTGAGAAGAAGACCAGAACCCAGACATCAGTCAGGTTTCTGACCATGATAGGCTGGGGTCGTCTCAGCAGATGCCGCATTTCTCTGAAGGGAGGGCTGTATGATGTGGAATCATTCTCATGCTGTTGGGAAAGGAAGCTAGGGAGTAATCTTGGGTGCTCAACTAGAGTTGGGGGCCTTATATTAGGGTCAAAAGAGCTTTGGGCTCCTGTGAGGCAGAAAGAATTGATCTGGGATCTTCACAAAAGAAAGATTAGTAGAGTATGCAATAAGAGCTTGTTTTTCCTTCTCCAATTCATCTTCTACATGGCTGTCAGAGTAATATCTTTAAAACACTCTTCTTAGTCCCTTGTTCAGAAATCTTCAGTGGCTCCCTATTGTCCATAGGATGAAATACGAAATTTGACTTTTAAAGCCTTCCACGATCTGATTCACATCTACATTTGTAATCTTGCTTTATTTTACGTCCCTATATTTCTTCCCATTACAGTCAAGCTGGCCTGCTTGCTGTTCTTCCTGTGTAACTTTCCATTTCCTGCATCCCTTGCCTTTGCACAGCTGGCCTCCCCCTGCCTGGAATGCACTCCCTCCTCACCTCTGCTTGTAAAAGCCATATCTTCCAATCACAACTCAGATGCCACCTCCTAGGCTAGACTTTTCCCCGATTCCCCCAATTATTATCAGCTAGTTCATTTCCTCTTGAAATCATTGCATTTGCTTACTTGTTGTGGGAAATACTATGGGATGTCCGCTCCTCGAAGGCAGATGCTTTTCATTTTATTCTTACTATGGGACTTGCACTTAGTAGGTGATTAATAAATGCTGAATTATTGAAGGAGATTTGGAGAAAAGTAGTGACAGAGGGCTTGGTGAAGAAGTTCTAAAAACATCTGCCCCATCCAGATGGGGATTCACTGTAACTACTCAACTAACCGCTGTTGGATTGTCATGGCCAATAATTTACCACTGAAGTTCACAACAAGTAGTCCTTCAGTTTGTGCTTAAATACCTCCAAGGAAGAGGAACCCCTCGCCTACAAAGGCAGTCCAATTCATGTTTCATTCTAACCATCAGAAAGTTTTTCTTGATGACTGGCTGAAATTTGAACTCTTAGCTACTTTCACCCAGTGTTTCCTAGCTCTCCCATCTTGAGCCAAAGATAAGACATTATCTCACCATTCCTTTAGTCTCCCCTTCTCTACATTACACATGCCCCAGTCCTTCATGTCATCTTCTTGTGTCATGAACTTAAGAACTTTTATCATCCTGCCTGCTCTCCCCTGAACACCCTACAGCTTATCAGGGTCCTTCTTAAACAGTGGCTATGGCACTTAAGCTGGGAAGGGTGGTGAACCAGACCAAGGAACACATCCTGGAGGAGACACAACATTGAAAACATTGAGGGATTATCTTCTGAGACCCCAGGGGAAAGAGGACATCAAGAGAGCAGAAAAAAAAAACAAATCCTAGACTATATAGCTAATGAAAGATTATAGAGCATATGATATACAGATCATATTATTAATCAAAAAGTCAATTGAGAAAACATCGATAATTACTGATCCATATGCCTAATTTTTCATATGTTTAAAATCTTTGCTAGAATGATCTATATTTCTATATGCAGAGTATCTTTGAAGAAACTATGAGAAGGAAACAGACAAGGCAGGCTTTTTGCAAAAACCTTTCTATAACAGATCACATAGCTTTATAGTCACAAAATTGACTGAAAGGTACAGAAAATACAAGGTTCTGCTGGGAATATCATTTGTCGATTACCAAAAGCATTTGACTCATTAACAGCACTGAGCAATTTCCCAGAAGCAACTTAGCCTTTGTTGTTCTTGTTCATTTGTGGGCCTGAGGAACTATTTATCTGCAGTGTCTGTCTTAGATATATGTGATGATATATGAACTCGGTGGACTGGCCTTCCACTTGCATGTCATCATCTGTACAATAGGCATTATTCATCATTGAATTTTTCCCATATGGATTGGAGAGAACCATAAACAATTCTCTTCAGCAGAGTATATCCTTCCAGCCCCACAATTAATTGAGAGGTGCCACGAAAACAAGATCCTGCTATTTTTATTTGCTGATTACAAAAAGATTTGGTAGAACAAAACTCATCCTTAATGGCTCTCTTCCAACAAGATGTCTCTCTCATGCATATGCTAAGATCAGTCAGGATTCTGTGATAGATGAAACCATAGAGATAACTCTGCTCAGTGATTATGAACACAAGCAAGGCATACAACCGGAAGAAATGTGCTTATCAAAGACAGGTGTCATTGGCTTGGAGGGTCTCCTACACAGAATCCAGGTGCAATAAATCCCCAGTAGATAATGAAGTCCTCTACATATTCCCATTTGTGGATGATAGTGTACTGTTGGAATTAAGTCTCAGAGTATTACAGGGCCTTCTCAGTGAGGTGTGTACTTAAAACAAGATGAACCCAACAAGCCATTCAGGAAAAAGAAAATGAACAAAGAAATGTTTGTCGTCTAGATTGAGATGAGCCATCTGATAGTGTGTACATTGACTCATATGCATGTCTAGGTCAGATTCTATTGATGAACAGTGAATTGGGCCTAGAGTTGAATAGGAGGAAGAAAGGGGGTAGATTGTATTTGAGAAACCATGCAGTGCTTTTAATGATCTTGAGCTGCTCCCCACCATAGAAAGTCATCCTTTTAATAGTCTTCCCATTGATACTCTATAGTTGTAAATTTTAGAGCACCACGGTCTCTAGGCAACTGAAGGTGCAGATGATCTAAAGGGCAATGAGAAGATTCAGGCTGCTTGAAAGTAGACTGTAGCAGCACTTGCCCTTTGTGCAAGAAGTACTGTTAGGAATATAGGTGAGAACCCATATAAATGGAAAAGCAAGTGAGCTGGTCATGAAGTGAAACCTGGGAAATAATAGGTAGATAGACTAGTCGAATGCTGTCTTGGTACTCACAAACCGTAAAGAGACCTAGAGGAAGACTTTCACATGTTGGGGAGATATTCTGTGAAGGATCCTAGGGGAGAACACAGACAAGAACTTCAGAGAGTAAAATGGATCCAATGAGTTGCAGTCTGTATCAGTAAAGGAACACCTGCATTGATGACATGCTAGACTTGGAAAAATTCTGGATTTAGAATCAGAGTACCTGGGATCAAGTTGCAGCTGATAACACTACTTGTATGATCTCGGGCAAATTCTAATCCAGGGTTTTGGTTTCCTCAGTCCAAAAAAAGTCTAGATTTAGTGACCTCAAAGTTGTCTTCCAACTCTAAATCTATAATCCTATGATTTGATATAAGATTCACTCCATATTCTTTTAGTAAAATGTTTTGGTTGTATAAAAAAGTAAACCTGAATGTCAGCTCATTCTAGTCTCCGTTTCTTGATTATCCACAGCTAAAGGAAAGTTAGCTATTAGGAATTTGAGTTCATAGGCCAGGCACTTGAACTGTGCTGGTATTCTCACTGGAGTACCAGTCTTCCAAGCCCCAAGTTCCCCAAGGATCTTTGCGGGAGCTATAGACAGTTGCCTAATAAATGCTTGTTGACTGATTGATTGCTGAGCTTCACTATTGCTTGTTTCTGTCTCTTGGGAGCCTTGGAGAAATATTTAGTAGGCAGCAGAATGTTGATGTGGTGACTTTTTCCCCTGGAGATGGCACTGTTTTATTTATTGCCAGAGCCCTTCTGTTTTTCCCATCTGGTCTCGACCATTCCATGAATGTGCTGTTCTGTATGAGGGTGCAGCTAAGAGTAAGACCCGTCAGAGGGTAGGACCAGTCAGGGGTTGAGATCATGAGCCTTCTGGGCTGCTGGAGATATAGGCTGGTTTGAGCTCAGCCCTTCTCAAAATCACTGTCTGAGCTTCAGCACTGGAGAGCTCCTGGTTATCAAGAGCATTTCCCCCATGGGAAATGGGTGGGTCTTCATGCTGTAGAGGCAGAAGGTCTATGGATGATGGCTTTTGCTGGAGAGGATTGTGGTATCCTCTTGATAAAGCTTCTTGGCCCACAATGTGGCATCAAGTCCTAGGGTGAGCTTAGTAAACGTGGGACTTCCATGTCCCTAAGGAAGACTTCAGCTGGTGTTTCTACTGACCTATTCTCGCTTAGTCCCTTCTCCTTGAATCTCAGAGTAGGAACTTTAGAAATCTTCTCATCCACCCCATACTGGCCGAGAATCACCTTAAAAACCTCTCTGACAATATGGAGCTATGCTCAAAAAGTTGTCAAACTGTGCATACCCTTTGACCCAGCAGTGTTTCTACTGGGCCTATATCCCAAAGAGATCTTAGAGGAGGGAAAGGGCCCCACATGTGCAAGAATGTTTGTGGCAGCCCTTTTTGTAGTGGCTAGAAACTGGAAACTGAAGGGATGCCCATCAATTGGAGAGTGGCTGAATAAATTATGGTATATGAATGTTATGGAATATTATTGCTCTGTAAGAAACGACCAGCAGGACGATTTCAGAGAGGCCTGGAGGGACTTGCATGAACTGATGCTGAGTGAAACGAGAAGAACCAGGAGATCATCATACACAGCAACAACAGTATTACATGATGATCAATTCTGATGGACATGGCTCTCTGTAACAAAGAATTGTCTCAAACCAGTTCCAATTGTTCACTGAAGAAAACCATATACACCCAGAGAGAGGGATATGAAATATGGACCATAACATAGCATTTTCATGATCTCTATTGACATTTGCTTGCATCGTGTTGCCTTTCTCTGATTCTTTTTTTTTCTTGTAGATAGGATTTTTCTTGCATAACTTCTCAAGCATTTCAACATTATTAACATGTAGTGGACTTCCTGCCATCTAGGGGAGGGGAGGGGACTGGGGGTAAAATTTGTAATGAAAAGCTTTGTAAAGATCAATGCTGGGGAACTACCCATACATGTTATACAAATAAAAAGCTTTAAAAAAAAAACCTCTCTGACAAATGGTCATTTTTGACCGCATTTGAAGATGTTCAGTGATGGGGAACTCACTACTTATTAGGTGTCCCATTATACTCTTGGACAACCCTGATTTTTAGGAGGTTTTTCTTTATTGGGCCAAAGACTGTCTCTCCATCCAAGATTGTGTTTAGTTTTGTTCACTGAGACCAAGTAGAATAGTTAAATCTATTTTTTTTCAAATGATAGCAGTTACAGCTTCTTGGGGACCAACAGTATAGAAGTCACAG
Source organism: Myrmecobius fasciatus (assembly GCA_023553655.1). NCBI lineage: Eukaryota > Metazoa > Chordata > Mammalia > Dasyuromorphia > Myrmecobiidae > Myrmecobius > Myrmecobius fasciatus. The sequence continues at coordinate 6,826 of JAJPUD010009554.1, forward strand.
AAATTTAGAACATTGGACCCAAGAAGAACCTCGGAAAGTACCTGGTTCAATAGCTTCATTTTACAGAGAGAGAAACCAAAGTCCAGAGAGAGGGCAAAGAGCTTGACTGACACTTACAGTAGCACTGAATTTGGACTTCAGGTGTCCTGATGCTTCATGATATCATGAAAATGAGCATCTTTTGTTCTCTTAGTTGTGCTGCTAGGAATGTTAATTCACTTTCCAATGTTACCCTGTCCCCCCTAGTTTCTGCACAGGGGATTTAATCCCTGAGAAAGGGAGGCACATGGCTGAGATGACAACTTAGAGATTTGGTAGGAGCTCATTTGCAGGGGGTATGGGGCATATTACAAGGAAGATAGATGTTAGCCGGAAAGTTGAACTGGATGACATCCTCCTGCCTCCACCTGAATGAGAAGAAACTGACAGCTGATGGAGTGTGATTTCCTCCTGGGATACTACAGTGCCATTTGGTTCCCAAGCCAGAGGAGGAGAAGTGGGCCCTTGAGGCAGGAAGACATCTGCCACACCCTCGAAGAAGAAAAACCTCAAAGGAATGGGATGGTTTATGAGCAATCTGTCTCTCCAGTTATGCTCTTTCCAGCTGTTCCTTCTACCCCAGTGCAGATTTTGAGGGTATGGAGAACCTTGTAGGCTGCCAAGGCTGTGGGCATGAATACCTGGGGAGCTGCTCCCTCTTTTGATGGTACTCAAGCCCAGCCATACCCCTGGTCTTGGGGCTGAATTATTGCTCAGTGGCCGCCATAATAAGCAGGATGAAGTGGCCTCTCCCAAGTTGAGTGGGCTCCAAGGAATTGTTTGGAATGGGAACCAATCACCTACAGTGAGGACCTAGATGACAGGTGACTCAATGGCCCCCTTAAAGGGCCAGGGAATTGAGTCCTCTCTAGAGACCATGGCATACTTGCTGATCACTTGTCAACAAGTAGAATTTTAGCTCCTTTTCATTGACGGATAAGAAGGGGGAGCTTGTGAAATGAAAGTCCCATAATTCAGTCCCATTTCAGCATTGCAGCCTTTTAATCTCTTTTCTGAAAGTGGGAAGACCAACTCTCATTTACATATCCCCAGAAAGATAAGTGAGCACAGAAATAGACGTTCTCTTTGCCCTCTGAAAAGGGGGCAGCGTGGAGATGGTGGAGACAGTGTTGGGCTTGGATCCATGTTTAGGCAGATTCATGTTCAAGATTCACCTTCTAACACTTATTAGCTGTGTGACTGATCAAATGAGCCTCAGTTTTATCATCTATAAAATAGGAGTAATGTCACCTATAGTACACACATCCCAGTGTTATTAAGAGGTTCAAAGGAGGAGATAATCTACATAAGGGATTTGTAGACCTTATAGTGTTTCAGAAATGAGACCCAAGACCAAAAGTTTGAGTAAGACATCATAAGCTCCCAAGCCTAAGAATTTTATCTGATGCTCTGGCTGGCTGAAGAGAGAGCAGAGGGACAGAGGTAGCACCCCCCCCCAAGGACTTGCTGAAGTGTACCATCATCCTGTAGAATTTATCACCCATGTTATCCTAAATTGTAGTTTAGTGACCCTTCTAGAACAGTGAGATTCAGCTGAAAAATATCTTCCAAAACTCTGGAAAAACAATTGGAGTCATTAAGGCCAAGGGAGGTAGGAGAAAGATTAATTTCCCCACGTGAATCAACTTCTTTTCTGTCCTGAGGGGTTCATTTACTTGGAAACAGTTTCTCAAAGCTTCTCAGCTTGAAGATGCTATACAGGCCCAGCAAGCAGATTCATTTGGAGGCCCACTCCACTGGTTTTTTCTATTAAGCCTTGGTGACAGATTGATCGCATCTGGAAGAGATTTCCTAAAGTGAATTGAGTCCTACCTTGGTAGAAATCAATGCACAGCCCAAAAGATGAATTATCCTGCCAGCTACCCAGTAAGTGGCAGCCCCTTGCTGGAGCGGCAATGAGTGAAAGGGCAGGACCACAGAATAGGCGCAACAAAGCACCCACACTATTTGATCAAACAGGAAATGTGGTGAAACCAACTTTCTTGTTTGCAAATGTCACATGCATGAAAATCCGGCCCATTTGTTTCTTGTTGATTTTTTTTTCCATATGGCCTCTCTATGGGGTGTTTGAGGAAAGCTCTGTATTCAGGATACCTAGATTCTGGTTTCAGCCCATCCACTGATTGGGGACTTGACTTTTGCTATCTCCCCTCAGTTAAATGGAGATAACAGTGCCAGACATACCTGACTTAGAAGATGATTTTGAGAAGAAAATTAAATAGTAGATTTAACTAAACACATGTCAAGTGGTAGATTTAGAAGGAGAAATTGGACTTCCAAGGTCCACTAGTTGTAAAGTCACTTCCGTTCTCCAAGTTTCAATTTTCTTAGTTGTAAAATGGTGCTGGTGATGATGATGATATTGGTAGTCCCTACCTTGCAAGGCTGTTGTGGAGATCAAATGAAAGAGTATATGTAGAGTGCTTTGCAAACTTTAAGAAATAGAAGTTTCAACAACAATAATAAGAATTATTACTAGTATTGCTAGATGCACTGCATGAGGAATCAGTCAGATGAAAAAAAGACACATAGTAGATGCTTAATAAGTGTTTGTTGATTGATCAGGTTAGACACCTCTCAGTGACGGAGATCACCATACTGTCATGCTTAGTAATGTTCTGCATAAATTGTGTACAAAAATTTCCTCCTGTGTTTGAGCAAGGGCTGGTGCTGAGGCTCTCTGACATGGCTCAACTGGGCCTCAGGTGATAGGCCTAAGACATGCCCTTCCATGTGTATTTGAAGCTTTCCTAGTCTGCAAAGGGTCCATGAGAGCTTGTGCTCCTAGGGCCTTCACTCTAAGGACCCGTGGCCTGTGCTGCTACAGCAAGGTGAGGTCTCACAGGAGGATTTTGGTAGAACAGGGCATGTGCAGAAGTAACTCAAATACCTTACATGTGCAGTGATGTCCCAATCCTCCAAAGAGCCAAAAGATAGAACACTTAATTAAGCTTCTGATTCAAGCATTAAGAAAATGTAAAAGGCACTCTCTAGGCGTAAGGCATGGTTATGATCGAAAATGGGCCCCTTAACAGAGGGAAGGAGCACTGATGTGACTGGCTACATTTTCTTTTCTCTTCTCAACTCTTGGGGAACATCTTGGATTGAGGTTCATGGGAGGTGTACGGCAACATCAGTACTGGTTCCCTAAGGGTTAGAAGAACCATAAAGTTCAAAGGTGCTGTCGCAAGAGTATGTATGCCCCTTGGGCAGCTCTGTTAGCCCAGCAGTGAGATCACTGGCAGATTGCTTGAAAAGCACTACGTCCTTCTAAAGCTTGGGCTCTCCAAGAGTGTCTGTCTCAAAAGTCTGTCTTAGAAGAGTCAGAGTGTTCATTGATTTCAAGGGACTTAGGGGATCATTGAGTTTTAAAACTGAGATAGGTGCAGGTGGTAAATGGAGCAAGTGAGATTTGAATCTAGGTCTTCAAGGTCCAAGTTAAGCATTCTTTCTCCTGTACCACAGAAGGAGAAATCTGGCCCACTCTCCATCTCTTTGACAGTCCCTGTTGTGTTGTTGCTTGTATTGCCTCTTCTGAGCCAGTTGGTTAAAGAGCTCCTATGGGTGCCAGTCCCTGGGTTGAACATCAGGAAACATTAACAGGAAGGGAGAGTTGGCATGGGAAAGGGCACATGTGCAGCAGGAATCCAGACCACTTGTTTTTAATAATGCAACTTCTCTAATCAGCTTAATTATCCTCTCAACAGATACAAAAAGACAAATCAAGAGAATATTAATGTAAACACACATTGAAATGGCTCAGGCTTTTTGAGCCTGTGAAGAGCTAGCCATGGGACCTACATGAAATAGAAACTCACTCCGTGGGCTTTCTCTGGCAAACCTTTCCCTTCCCCCCAGTCATCCACTTCGTTATTTAGAGAAGCCCAGACCTTATGTCCTTGGGAGACAGCAAATGGCTTAAATCCCTGATAGAGGTGCTCTCTTATTGAGAAAGGAGGGAAGGACAATTCAGAGAGAACAAGTTTTTGGAAAGCACTCACTTCCATTGGTTTTTTTCTTGGAGACAAAAAATAGCAAAACAAAACAAAACAAAAAAACCCTGGAACAAGGAGATGGGTGAATGTAATCAGATGCTTACTGAGTTGGTCTTAGGCAGAGAATTGGAAGGGACCTCAGGGGCCATGAAGTCCAACTGTCTATATCATCCCCAACCAGTAAAGTCTCTGAAGACTTCCAGGGATGGAACATTCACTTTCTTCTACAGTAGCAGCACATTCCAGTTCTCACCATTAGGAAACTTTTTGTGACATCAAACCTAAATCTGTCCCTCAGGTATTTCATTGCTCCTGGTTCTGATCTCTGGGGCCAAAGAGAAGGCGTTGAACCCCTCCTACACAAGGCTTGAAGATGGGTATCATGTCCCCGCAGTCTCTTTTCCAGGGTATACTTAGCTGCCTCAGTGGGATTCCAGGATGGTATGGACTTGAAGTCCTCCACCTTAAGGTGCTTTCTTCTCCTTCCCTCTTTGGGACACTCTCCAACTTATCAACTTCTATCCAAAAACAGAGTCCAAAACCCAAGTCAGTACCTTACAGCAAAGCTTCTTAAACTGTGGATTGCACCCCCATATGCATAGCTGAATGCAGGGGCATGAAATTATACTTTATTGTCAGTCAATGTGTGATTTGTATACCTATTTCATATACCTATATACCCAGGGTCACATAAAAATTGCTCAGTAGGAAAAGGGGTTTTGAAGGGGAAAAGTTTGAGGTCCTGTTCTAGATGAGGTCAGAGGACAGGCAGTCAATCTCTCTAGCCCTGGATATAGTGTTTCTCTTAATGCACCCCACCATTGAGTGACCTTTCTAGGCTCCTGTATATAACAAGATTTTTTTTTTCATTTGCAGTTAGGGAATTAGAGATAAGACCAAAGTATTTAACCAGGCTCCAATTGGGATCAACCTTTAGAATATTGTGAAATCATAAAATGTTGTGTTCTGCCCTTCCCTCTGCTCCCTTCTCAGTGCTCACATCTTCAGATGGTCCCAGCTTCAAGACCTTAGTAACCTAATGCTTCCCATCCTAGTCCGTCAACAAGCTTTTATTAATTGCTTACTATGTGCCAGGGTCTTTATTCAAACTCAGGTGACAGTGGCTGAAAACAATTCACAGTAGAAGGTGTTATACTTTATTTGCTCAAATAAACCTGTTACTTGATAATCTGAAGCATCAGCCATGAAGTGAGACTTGGGCTTGGTCTCTTTACAGTCACATTATGTGGGTCAGTCCTACCTCCCCTCAGTCCCTTTGAGCTTAATGGGCCCCTAGGAATGAACGCAGATGCGCGAGACAAAAAAAGAGGAATGCAATTCTGTGACCAACTTTACTCAGTGGAAGGTAGAACTTCTTGAAGGCTCCAAATGGGCCTAAGGGAGACTATTCGGGCAGGTTTAGAATGCACCAATCAGCTTCTTCTGGGAAGAGAAGACAGTGAGCAGAGGAAGGAGCCCTGTCAGAAGACATCTGGCAAGGGGCCTGGGGTGCCACACAGCACTGACAGCTGGAGCTTTAGAGTCCAGGGAGGTCTGGGAGCAGCTTTGCTTTACCCATCTGTGCTCTACAACGATGTCAGTCTCCACTTGGAATCAAGATGGGACTCAGGGAATTGGTGCTGGGCAGTGGGACAGAAAGGATTCGGCATACACTGAAAAGATGATCAGGGAAACAACCGAGTGGCTGTTTTTAGAGTCTTCTCTTGGCCACAGAGAGGAAAGAAAAGAAGTAGTGGAGAGGGGTGACATCTTCCAGATGGGAAGAGCAAGGCGCCCACTCTTCGTGGGGAAAACTTGTTTTTCTCTCCCAGTAAAATTCAGAGAAGATGGATAATTTTTGGCTGTGGGTTTCCCTTCCTCTCATGGATCAGGAGAAAAATAACATAGAGTGCACGTGTTGGGCCAGTGTTTATAGTATTAGATCGTCTTTGGCAAGGAACACTGCATGGAATTATTGTACAAATTGAAAACGCCAATGGGATTTTTTTTTTACACAAGAAAGAAAACTCTTAACTACAGGAGACATTGCTTTGGCAAGATGAGCATACAGATGGGCCTTCTTGGTTTCTAGCTACAAGGGGATGAAATGGAGAAGGAATTGGTATTTGGTTCAAGAGCCATTTGGTTGAGTAGTTCCCCCCAATACCCGTTGTTGACCATGTGTGGCTGGTGAACATTTAATCTCAAATAGGCTAAGGTAATATTGGAGCTGTGTTACTTACTATTCATAGGCTTCTTCTTGTAATCACAAAAAGTCTTTGCTGAAAGCATGGCTTTGCTTTCTGGTCCATGGAAGCTTAGTACTAGGCAGTAATACCCAAACATGTATTTGAGACCCAGGCATGAGGTCCCACCAGGTTGTCCCTTATCCAAATGCCCAGAAAGGAGGAGAGCTGGGGCAGCATCGAAACTTTTTACTAGCACAGATTCACACTTAGCATGTATATCTGGACAAGCAGTGTTACTGAACTGAAGGAGATTGGCAAGCTAATTTGGAGCACCCAAATGTGGTAATTAGGTCTCCTGCTGTGCAGTGTGAAATGCATGAACTAGCTGCTAGAGTCTAGAATCTCAGATTGAGAAGGAACCCAAGATTTCCTGTGCCATGGAGGGGCTTCCCTTCTCTACTACTTTTGACAAGTGCTAAGGGAGATGGCAGACTCCATGATGACTGGCTTTGGTTTTCTCAGTAAAATAGGAGTCTGGAAGAGGCACAAGGGGAGTTAATAAAGGGGAGTGTTTGAAGTAGCTGCTTCAGGGAGCGCAAGAGGCAGTGGAGGAAGAGTAAAAGAGATGACGTGCAGTAATGAGGGCCCAGTTGAGATTAAACAACAGGAACAAGAAGGAGGTCCAGTTAAAGCAGTCTCCTGACTCCTTCTAATAGTATTCAGCAATACTGAACTAGAAAGAGAAATGGAGGATGATGGGGGCTTCTCAAGGCAAAATGTGAACACCAGAAAAACAAGGGGAAAGGAAACAGAGTAGAAATAAGTACTGTGAAGAAAGGAAAATGAACTCTTAAGCCAGTGGTAATACTCTCTAGAGAAGGCTAAAAGGATGAGAGGTCTGTTCATGAGTGAGGCAGTGGGAAACATGGAAGGGAAGGAGATGAGGAGTTAATAGGGGAATTTCGGAGTTCAAGATTGTGGAAGTGACACATCAGGAAAGTGGTGAGATCTTGAGTGTGTCCACTCCTGGGGCTAGGTGAGGCAGAGTCTTATATAGTTGAGATGTTGAGGTGAATGAACTGAATGGCCACAATGTTCAAGGAGATATCAACATGTATTTGAAGGGAAGGTAGCGATGGAGACAAAGTTCGAGCCAGTTACTGAACTCCTTGAGAAGGGGTTGAAACTGAAATTAAGACTCTGGTAATGAGAATCTGAATGGGAATGATAGTCATAGAGCGATGGAACTTTAAAGGAGAAATTGCAGAGGGACAGCCTCAGAAGGAGGGTCTGGAAAAGGCAGTGAAAAGCATTGTGGATTCTCACTCCCCATCTTGGCCAGATTGGTCAGGGGTGTGAGAAAAAGAATAACCTACATTAGCAGAGTCTTCTAGGGATAGCTAGGTTTCCGTGAGCACTAGAAGATAGAAAGAGGCCAATGAAGAAGGGAGTTTGTTCCTTAAATTGTTGGCTGCCGAGATTTTGATGGAATCAAAAGACACAAGTGAATATGAACTGTGGAAAGACAGGATGGGGGGGGGGGAGATGAAAATAAAATAAAAGGCAAAAGAGCAGATGGGGATGGTGTGGGAGGATTGTTATCTCATTAGATGTTGATGCAGATTCCTGGGGATGAATCCAACAGGACCTAGGAGTTGACTATAAAAGGATTGAGTAAGAACATAACTGATAGCAAACTCTACCTTCTGGGGCCTGTGATTAGTGGTATGGAGAGGTACCATAGGTTTCTTCAACAACAACTGTCCCCATCCTTGCCAGTGTGCATGGGATGAGATCAAACCTCAGTTATTTTGTATTTCTCTTACCATTAGTACTTTTGAGCATGCTTTTACTTGATCATTTATGGTGTACACATTTTTTAAAAAATTGATCATATCTATATTCTCTTGGGGAGAATGATGTTTTGTTTGTGCCAGTTCCTTGAATATTTTGGATAATAGGCTTCCATCCATTTTTTTCCTACCTTTACAATCTCTCTTCTAATTTCATCTTAATTTATTATTGAAAAAGGTTTTTAAAAAAAGTTTATGTGGTTAACATTGTTTATTTAATCTGGTATGATCACCTCTTTATCTTGTTTGGCTAGGAACTCTCCTAGCCATCATTGTGAAATGTACAGTTTCTGATATTTAGTTTTCATCTCTTCCTCTTTCTTCAGCTTTTTAAAAATTACTTTCCTTCCTTCTTCTCCTGTTCTTCCTCATCTTTTTCCTTCTTTTCCTCTTTCTCCTACTTCTTGTTTTTGCCATTTTTTTACATTCAGATTGTATATGTTTTGGTCTTATTGTGGGATGTGGTATAAATTGTTTAAATCTATTTTCTGCCCAACTGTTTCCCAGTTTTCTGAATAGTTCTTGTCAAATAGGGAGTAATTTCCCCACTAATTTATGTTATGGGGCTTGTTTCCTATTTATCTAATTTACTATGTTGAGCTACTTTTCTCTTTTACAAAACTAGTACCAAAAAGTTTTTGTAACTACTGCCTTATGTATCTTTTGAGGTGTGGTAATGCTACATCCCCCTAGGGTGTTGTGTTTCTCATTATTTTCTTTGAGGTTCTAGACCTTTTGTTCTTCCAAATTGTGGGAGCTCTCCAGAATTGTTTTCAGTCGTGAATCACATCTTCTCAAAATCTCAGTGATAATGAGGAAATTTAATCTGCCTCCTTTTGTTAACATTTCCCTTGGATTATTACCCATATTTTCCACATTTGTATACAGACATCAGAAAGAGGATTTTTATCACAGACTGTCTTATGAAATATTATCTTGCGTTATTGTAGAGGAGAAATAAAGACAGTTTCTGAGTGACTTTAGGAAAATTTGGGGGTTCTTCCAGATAGAAAAGAAGTATCAGGAGATAATATGCCTACTATTCCTCCAGGGATGGGGATTGATTGATTATTTATTGCCCCCGAACTTAAGAAATGCTTGAATTAACAAATGAATTCCATCCAACAAACATTTATTAAGCAATTAATATGCGCAAGACACCATGCTTGGTGCCAGAAATGTGAAGATGAAAAATTATACAAGGCCCTTAAGGGGCAGGATCTGAGATCCTTCATCCCAGTAGACTATGATAACTGATTGGATCACTGGCATATAAAAATTGCATATATCAAGTCTCTCTTGAGTAATATCTTAGAATCATAGATGATTGGAGTTGGAAGGGCCCTTAGACATTATCTGGTCCAACCCCCTAATTTTATAGATTGGGAGACTAGCAGTGATTTTAGATGAAGCCTGCCTAGATGCGATCTGTGGGGGTTGGAGGGACCACCTGATCTCTGGAGGTTCCTTTAAACTATTTTCTATGCATACTGATCATATATATCTGTCTGATGTAGCGCGGGCTCTGGCCTTCTCGGGAGGAATAGAAAATATAAATGCTAACAGCATTAAGGATCCAAATATGGTTTCAGGTTGATGATGATGCTTAAAAAAGGGAAAAAAATCCACCAAATGATTCTGGTCAAATTTAGACATTAGGAAGGCTGCGGGTGGAAAAGGAAAACTTAGGATCCTCAGTTTAGAGCTGAAAGGGTTTTAGAAGGACATTTTGTTCAAACTCTTCTGCACTTTGCAGATAGAGAAACTGAGACCTACAGAAGAGGAATGATTTTCCCTCAGGAAGGTGGCAGAGCTGAGATCTGATCCCCTGTAACCTGACTTGAATTCTGAACTGCGCTTGATCCCTGAACATGTTTCCAAAGGGGCTCATTCTTTCCAGGAAATTGGGAACAGAATAGATAGGGAAATATAGCGGTGCATATTTAAGACACAGAAGTTGAATCCTGCTTGGGGGAGATGGGAGAAACCTAGATCCAGGAATCTGGTAGCAACTGTTCCAGAGTTAGGGCAATTTGTGGAAAGACTCTTGGTTGAGCATGTTCTCTTGAGTCCTCAGAGATGATGATATTGATATGGTGAGAAAAAGGAACTTGGGGTAAGTTGGAGTCATGGTGGGTCTGGAACTACTGGATATTATAGAGAGCTGTCAACGGGGTCCTCTTGTTCCTGCTCCCAAGGGAAAAGCCTTCATGGGTGACCAGTAGATATTGTTTCTGTGGAGCTTTAGGAAGGAGGGTAAACACAACCAATGAATGTGAAGACAGGGAGGCAGGCAGGGAGACATCCTAAATTCCCAATCAGTCACTTTTTTTTTTTTTTTTTTTTTTTTTACGAAATAAGGTCGAATAGAATTAGAAGCTTAATATTAATCTCAACAGAGGAGATAGAGCTAGGGAAGTTGGCCCTGAGATTGAATGGATTAGGGCTGTTCAGTCAAGTTCGTAGGTTTTAAATCAGCTGTGGTTGGTGAACTATGCGCTAGAGCACTCTAAGGACAGACAGGAAATATCAGAGTCTATAATGATTATATGTGAAACCCTGGAGCAGTTTGGTGAGCTCCCAAATCACTGAGAACTGGTGAGGGTGAACTATGTGCATGGTCGCGCACTCTGTCTCTGTGGTCTCCTATTCTTCCTCCTCCTTATTTATCATTTTCTTCTCTTTCTCTCCCCTTCCCTTTCTCATCCTCCTTTTCTTTGTTTCCGTTTGTCTGTCACTCATAAAAATCTAAGACTCAGTCTTCTCTTCCTCTTTGCTTTAGTCTCCTTCCAAAAACTAGGAATGAGATAACCATCCTCAAAATCCTCCCCCTCACAATAGTCTGAATCATTACAAAGCAATCATTACATTTCACCTGGAGGATAGGCAGGTGTTAAAATAAAGAATAATCCCGAATTGTCACGACCAAAGCCAAACAAAACAAAGACATATTTCAGTTTCTTTATTTTTGGTCATTGTCAACCAAAAATATTGTGCTTGGATGAATATGGGAAATAAATAGTCTGGTCTCAGGAAGGCTTGGCTATGGTTTTTTTCTGAATATATAACAGAGAAAATCAAGATTTAACAAAATGGGTCATACAGATAGAACTGGACAAGGGGGTATCCCCCTGATGGAAAACCCAACTCTGTGAGCTGTAGGTTTAGAGCCGGAAGGAAGTTTAGAGACTGTGGTCCAATTCTCTCACATTTTAGAAGAGAAAACAGAGTCCTAAAGAGGAAGAGGTAAAGAACAGAGTGAGGACTTGAACCCCATTCTAGTGTCCTCAAATCTAAGCTTCTTTCCCCTGCATTATTCAGTTTCCTCATCTGTGAAGTGGGGATAAGGCCGCTTTGCTTGCCTACTTCACAGAATTCTGACATTCTCCATCTTGGCATTGTGTTTTTGACTTTTTCAGTGTTTATCTTTTATCACTGGACCATTTTTAAAGCTGGCTTCTCCATCCTAACTTCTAGTTAAGCCATGAAGGGTGTGACTGGAAAAGCTTTGGAGAGAAACTGCGTTCAGATACGGCTTGTCTCTTTTTCCCGCCAATCAGCCATATCTGTTTCAGGGACATTGTGAGAAACATCTGGTTTGTGGGTTCAAATGTCAGCTCTGCCACTTCCTGTTGGTTTGACTTTGAGCAAGTTGCTTCCTTTCCATATAATGAGTGAAAGGATTGGATAGGTAACTTCTAAGGTGTCTATCAATCCTAAATCTATGATCCTTCCCCATGTTCACCAAAAAAAAATATGCTAGATGCTAAAACCGTACTGGGAGGGATAGGTACGAGGGTGGAGAGAGTCATGGGGTTGAAAGAATTAGACCTGGATTCTCTGCCTAGGCAAATCCCCTCCCTCAGCCTCAGTTTCCTCATCTTCCAGATGGTAATACTACTACAAGCATGACCTACTTCCTAGGGCCATTGTGAGTAAAGTGTTTTGCCAACTGTAAAGTCCTACAGAGGTGAGATCATCCATTAGCATTGTTACATTCAGTCCTGGCGGGGAGGGCCCAATGTGAGCCTTGTCTCTTGGGGATTTCTCATACCTGCTTGTTTCTGTGCAGTAGTCATGGCCCGTCCCCCTGCTGCCACCTCAGACCCAGAGAATCCTTGATGCAATCCGGGGAACTTGACTTTCTTTTCTCCCAGAAGAGTGCTGCCCACAGTGGCCTCCTCTGAAGGGAGCCAGGGCCACGAGGAGAGTAAGGGCATCCTCTGGCCACATTTCCATAGAAGCAGGACTGACTTTGCCAAGGAGTTTTCCCCAAGTTTCACCCTCATTTTCTCCTTCCTCTATTCCTCTCCTTCTTCTTTCCCTCCCTTCTTCTCTCTGACCTCTTTTCCCTCCCTTGTTCCTCTTCCCTCCTCCCCCCTCTGCCTCCTCCATCCCCACCTTCTCTCTCTTTGCCCTCCCTTTCCCACCCTTTTTTCTCTTTTCCTTCCTTTCCCTAAAATTGACCTTGATCTCTCCCCTCCACCCCCCCCACTGCTCTTTCCTCCACTTTATTCTATTCCAAATGGTGGTAAGGGCCCAGTTCTTCAGCCTCCTTCCTCCCCCTTTTGCTAATTTCCCTGGCTTTCTATCACTTACAATTCTTGTAGATTTCAGAAGTGGGTGTACAGTTTCCTCTCTCCTCCCTCCTCCCCCTCTTCTTCCTCCTCTTCTTTTTTCTCCCCTCTTTCTTTCTCTTTTCTTCCTCCCTTCCCCCTCTTCCTTTCTCCTGTTTTTCTTCTCCCACCTCTTTTTCCTCTTCCCCTTTCATTTCTTCCTTTCCCCCTCCTCCTCCCTTCCTTCTTCATCCTCCTTCCTCTTCTTCCTCCTCTCCCTTTGGCACTTTGTAATCTCATTATCAAATTGGCTGGCTCATGGCTGCTCCTAATTGTCAGGCCTTGCTTTTTTCCAGCTCCAGTCTGGGAGAGTCTCTCCTCCCTCCCTCCCTTCTTCCTTCCCCTCCCACTTCTCACAAAGCCACTTTCAGTCTCGCCTCCCAACCTTGGTCTCTCACTGTCTCTGCTGGTCTCTTGTTATTTTTGTCCCATCTCCTGTCTTTGTTTCCTGTCTGACCTCCTTTGTGTTTCTGCCTGGCTGGCTCTTTGTCTGTCTGCCTGCCTGCCTGTCTGTCTGTTTCTACCACCTCCTTTCCCTTTGGGAACTCCCAGAGATGGCACCTCCTCATTTTGCATGGCAGCCGTAATCAGAGGATGCTGGGAGTGTATCCCAGAATGAGGAAAATGATCTTCCTTTTAAGAGTCTTGTGAGCCCTTGGGAGATTTTCTGCTGATTCCCCGCATCCTTCAGCATTGGGCTAGAGAATCACAAACTATGAACATGTCAGCACTGGAAGAGACTTAAAAGATTCAGCTCAATACTTTCTTTTTACAGAGGTAAAAATGGAGGGTCAGGGTGGGTCTGCATTTTCCTTAAGGTTGCACAGCACCTGGGCATCAGAATGGGTGGAGTTAGAAGCCTGATCTGCTGTTGTCTAAGCCAGTATCCTCTCCAGACACATTTCTTCCCCCTTAACATGTGAGATCCCTACGAAGGACTTGGAGCAGGCACAAGCTGGAGTGAGCTGGGCATTTTGGCCCTGACCCAAGCCCAGGGCTGTAGTTATCTGTGATTATCAGGGTCACTTCTAGAAATTGGACTTAATTCCTGATGAAAGGCCCCCAAAGGGCGGGCTGGACAGAATAATTCCAGAGCAAGAGCAGAGGAAGAGGAAGGGGCAGGGAAGAGGGTGGCACTGGGGATTTGGATCAACTTGGGCAATGACTCCCTAAAGTGCATTGTGCTAGCTTTAGACAGGAGGGAGCGCAGTTTCCAAAAGTTTCCAGTATTTATGGGACTTATACACAAGTGAGCGTTGGCTCTGGGAAGACTAAAGAAACCAAGGCGAGGAAGCTGAGAAAAGATGCTGGGGAGTAAAGGCACTTCCTCCCTCCCAGGAAGGGGCAAGATCAGCGGCCACCTGGGTAATCCTGATGGAAAGTGGTGCAGTCTTCTCCTTTCCCAAGCTAGAGCTTGACCCAAACCTACCCACCGCCAGTTCTGAAACTGGGTCATTGAGGATCCCCCAGGAGATTGAGGCTCCTTCCGAGGCCTCTGGTCCAGGCCCTTTGCTTCAAGCTAGGCCATCCTCCTAATGTAGGCCTAGTAGAATCTCTCCTGTTTTGAGAACTCCAAAGCAGAATGTGCTCTACTGTCCAAATGTCTTAAACCATTACAACTCCCTCTTGGTACTTGAATTTCTGTGCTCAGATAAGATAAATAAAAGTGGGTTCCCTGAGCTAGAATGAGACAGCTTATCTTTTTAATTGGGTCATAGGGTTTGTAAACCCATGATATAGAGAGGGTTTTTTTATTACAATTTACAGATGAAGATAGTTGAGGTTCAGAGAAGAGAAATGACATCCTGAGGGCCACATAACTAGTAGAGTACAAACCTAGGGGTGTGTGTGTGTGTGTGTGTGTGTGTGTGTGTGTGTGTTTCCTTCATTAAGGGGCTACATTTTTGTTTTTTATTTTAAAAAATTCTTTTAATGCCTTTATGGTAGTCATAAGCTTATAGGTAATGCTCTAGAAAAGTATTCAGAGACTATCATTTCAAAACCCTCTCCCCCACCAGAATGAATGCTCCCTTTGGGCAAAGGAAATTCCAAAAGCTTTGGAAAAAGCCTCCAGTCTTCTGTCCTACTGATCTTCTGACTCTGACATGATTGAGGAGGTGTGCTTCATTGACTATTTTTCAGGCCCTTTGTTGATTGTGCACAAGAGTTTGACTTCCTTTTAACAATCCTTGTGTTTGCCTTGTCATTTTGTTCTCTTGGTTTTACTTCTTTCACTCTGCATCAGTTCATAGAAATCGTTTGACTTTTTTCTACATTGACACTCCTCATAGTAGTCTTTTTTTTTTACTGACAATCATATTCCATTACCTTCATATAATGTCATTTTTAGCCATTCCTTCTCCTTTCATGGAGCCCCACTTTGGTTTCAGGTTCATTGCTTTTCCAAAGACTGTTCCCATGCACATGTTAGTAAATACTGGAGTTGCCTTAAAAGTTTTCTAGATTTTTTGAGTTTTGTAGAAGTATGTGCCTAGCAATTGGGTCCCTGGGCTAAAGTTTACTTAATTTTTCTTGCATAATTTCAAATTGATAACCACAATGATTGAGCCATTTCACAGCTCCGTGAGCATTATATGCATGTGCCCGTCTTCCTCTGCCAATTTATGTGGCATGAGGTTGAACTGCAGGGTTGTTTTAATTGATATTCTTTTGCTTTTCAGGTGTTCATTTATATTTCATATTTCTTCTCTTGAATACTTTCCCCATATTCTTGGACACTTGTTAGGAATGCCTCTTGGTATTATATGTGGGTGCCAATTTCCTGAATATTTTGGATAGCAGACATATCAGTGATATTTCCTGTGAATATTTTTCCTACTGTACTATTTCTTTTTGAATTCTGCCATGATTGATTTTATTTGTGTAAAAGCTTGAAATTTTTACTTATTCAAAACTGCCTATTTTCTCTCTTATGATATCCTCCATTCCTTGCTTGATTAGGAATTCTCCCCCTAGCCATAGTTGTGAAAGGGACTTGATTTTATTCTCTTCCCTTTTAAAAAATTGCGTGACCTTTCATATTCAGATTGATATCCATTTGAGCATTTATTGTGGTATATGGTATAAATGTTGGTCTAAACCTTATCTCTGCTAAACCACTTTGCAAATTTCCCCCGGTTCTTATCAAAGGCAGCGTCCTCTCGTTTATGTTCTTGGGTATACCAGACACTGAATGACTGTTTTTAATTGCTTTTATCTCTTGCTTATCAAGTCTGTATAATTGATCCACTTTTCAGATTTTTTGAAACAGTGCCAAATAATTTCAATGAGTCATGTTTTATTATATGATTTGAGGACTGGCATACCATTTCATTTTCATCTGTACTTTGTCTCATCATTTCCTTTGAGATTCTAGATCTGGTTTTCCCCTAAATGAATTTTGCTCTGATTTTGCCTAGTTTTGAAAGGATCCCCTTAATAGTTTGATATTATCACTAACTCTATAAATTAAGGAGTTTATTATGTTATTAGCACGATCTGACCATCAGCAGGGAACACCCCTCAGATTGTCTTGTGTGAAGAATGCTTTGTGGTCATATTCCCAGAAATCTTGTATGTGTCTTGGGAGGTTAACTCCCAGGTATTTTATTTCTTTTGTATTTATTTTGCATATAATTTTTAGTATCACTATTTCCTTCTGGTTGATGGTATGCCTACGTAGATTTTATTTATCCTGCTACTTTGCTGAAACTCTTAATCATCTCCCTTTGTTTCTTGGCCGATTCTCTGAAATTTTCCAACTACGTTATCATATTATCTATAATGCAAGGATAATTCTATCTCCTCTCTAACAATATTTCTGTCTTTGATTTTGGTCTTTCACCTTACACCTCTAGATAGCCTTCCTAGAACGATATTCAATAATAGTGGGGACAGTAAGCATAGCTTAGGTCTATTGGATATCAGTTTAGTGTTGTTCCCCCACCCCCTGCCCTGAATCATTTTAAATTAGACATTATCATTTGAGCTAATAAAAGTGGAATGGCCTGTAACTCAGGGGAGTTTGTATTTCTAGATAATCGGGGTTTCCAGTTGATTTGTCATTTTCAAATTTAAAAATACCTCATTTGGCCAGTAGTCTCTTAAAAAAAAAAACACAAAACAAAATAAAGCACATACTTTCCCATCTTGTTGAATAAAGAACAGAATGGCTGCTTAAGGTCCTTGTTGTGAATGTTCGTTATTGCCCAAGAATGATCTCAGGGTCTTTGGAGTTGTGTAAGGGCTTCTTTTTCTGGGCTTTATAAATTCTTGTGTATGCTTCTTAAAGGGTTTTTTCCTCTCTCCTCACCCACTCTCAGCTGTCACTTTCTGTTTATTGTCAGTGGGGCTGCCTCTAGCAGACAATCTTCTTCCTTTTAATCTACTGTTTCTTAACTGGATATAGGCTAAAAACCATGATAACCCAAGTTTATTAGAATTCTGTGTGAAAGGAGAATAAATGGGCTTTCATTGGGCATCTGAAGGGCTCTCCTCAGAGTAAAGTGATCGCGCCTTTCCTGCTTGGCCTTAGTGACATTGATTTTTGACTGATCCAAGGCCCCTTTTGCTCCTTCCTTGGCTCTTGGCCATGTTCCAGATAGGTGAGGTTGTCTGGATTGCCGAGTCGTACTTCCATGAGGTGTAGCTGAATAACAACCCTGCCCATTGGTAGCTCATCGGTAAGCTCCCTTTACCATCTTTCTTGAATTTTCAAAATCCTTCTCTCTAGAAATATTCCAGATTTAGGAGGTGGACTTCCTTGACAGAGAAGGGATGCAGCCTGCTGAGGCCTCTTTCTGATGTCTTTATCCTCTCTTCACCTGTCAGAAAAATTTGTGTCAGAGCAGATAGCTGGCTTCATACATCACACAACTACCTTTTTTCCTTTGGCTTCTCGGGCCCTGTATCGCCTGTGGTCCCCAGTGAGAATAGATTTTGAGAGTCCGAGATGTCCCTGGAAAAGCCCGAGGCACAGAAGAGGCATTCTAGGAACTTACTTCTCTGAAATTGCTCTAAGACAACTGTGAGCACGCGTACCTCAGTGAAGGGGTGGCCCAGCCTCTGGAGAATCCCTCAGAATTATCTGCTGCACCTTGAGCCGCTAGAGGTCTGTGAGGGAGCAGCAGAGGGCTGACGTTTGTCACCTGGAGTGAGCATCATTCCCCCTATCTGATAGTGACCCTCTGGAGGTGAGCCCTGGTAGCTCTGTGCTAATTCCAACTGGGGCTTGGGGCAAGAACTCTACTGTGAACAGCTCCAAAGTGTTCATTTCTGCTCTAGTCTCCCTGCCCTCATCCCTCATGCATCTAGGCAAGTTGGGTTTGGTTGGTGCCAAGATCCAATTAATGGGGGAGAGAACGCCTCTGTTTGGGGGCAGACCGAGCACTTTACCATTCAACAAACCTTAAGTGCTCAGGGTGGGCTAAATTCTGGAAGCAGAGAGCCAGAAATAGAGACAAGTTGTTCCTCAAGTAGCCTTTCAATTAATGGATCTTGATGTCTGCAATGGACCTCCTCAGTCCTTCAGAAGGTTTGAACTCTGTGAACCCGTGACATGTATTTCGAAGGGCAGGATGTTTCTCCTCCATGGGTCTAGGTAGCATGGGACATTAGTCCCTGAAGCAGTGATGTGAAGTAAGTGCTAGTCAAAGGTCTCTTGGCCTCTGTGTTAAAGGGGCTACATTCTACTTGAAAGTAAATCTTTCATCATCCTGCTCATCTTCATCCTGATCAGAATTTCTATAGTCTTTTAGGGTTTGCAAAGAACTTCAGAAATATTATTTTATTCGGTTCTCACCACAACCTGGGGACTATAAATGTTATTGTTTCCCCCATTTTATAGTTGAGGAAACTAAGGCAGACAGAGATTCAGTGACTTGGTCAGAGTCACACAGCTACTAAGTGTCTGGAGCTAAATTTGAATTCATATATTCCCAACTTCAGCTCGGTCACTCTATCCACTACAGCGCCATCTGTTGGCCTCTATTATTCCAAAGCCAGGGTCCATATATTTTCCTGTGACTTTTTTTCCCATTTATTTCAGTTACACGGACAGTTTTTAAGCTACCACCCAATGTACAGAATGGCTGTAGGGTGTTAGATCATCTGTTTAGAACTGGAAAGGATCTTTGAGGCTGTTTGATGTAGCCCTCGCATTTGATTATGCTGCAGGTGATAAGTGTCGCAGCTGGATTTTGAATCCAGGCCTCTGACTCTAAATCCAGTACACCTTTGGTAATCCCTGACTTGACTTGTAGTTTACAATCCAGTAAGGAGTTATGCCTCCTATGCATAAATATACATGGTAAGTACGTCAGGGAGGGGTAGAGTGCCAAGTAAGGTCTAGGCTAGAAAGGTGACCATTCCCTTGGGAGATCAGGAAAGACTTCTTAGAGGAAATGCTCTTCAATTTAGACTTTCAAACTTGAGTTGGAATTGAAAGGGAGGAGGGAGGAAGAAGGAAGAGAGAAAACTCATAAGCTGCCTAGTGCAGAGAAGATAATATGATCATTACTTTAAAGCTGAAAAGACTTTTGAGGGAAATTTAGTCCAACCCCCTTCCCTGTACAGATGGGAAAACTGAATCCCCCAGGGGTGAAATGTCCAGGTCATACAACTAGGAAGATGAGGCAGGATTTGAATTCAGATTTTATGGTGCCAAAATTAATGTCCCATGGCCTCCCTCATCAGTACATCACTGAGAGCATACCAGCATGCTTTGGAAAAAGTCCCTGGCACTGAAAGCAAGAATGCGACAATAGGGACATAAGAGGGACTGCTGTTGATGCAGCCCTGGAGAAGAAACTCCTTGATTAATGGCCACACACAGGAGGTACTGGTGCTGAAGTGCCTAGACCACTGGGCCTGCAGTCATGAGAACTTTCTGAGTTCAAATCTGGCCTCAGAGTAGCTGAGCGACCTGAACAAGTCACTTCACCCTGTTTGCCTCAGTTTCCTCCTCTATAAAATGAGCTGGAAAAGGAAATAGTGAAACCCTCCAGTATCTCTGGCAAGAAAATCCCCAGGTTTCAGGATTGAAATGGCTGACCACCACCAAACACAACTGTAGATTCCTTCTCCTCCTGGATTCTCTCTCCTTTCTAGCTTTTCATGACATTGCTCCTCCTGCTTCTTCCCTGGCTTTTCTGTTGGATCTGCATCTAGGTCATGCCTGCTAACTGTCTCCCCCCCTCCCCGACTGCCGCGCCTCCAAGGCTCAGTCCTGGGCCCTCCCTCTATAATATCTCACTTGGTAATCTCATTAGCTCTCAACGGTCAATGATCCTCTCTGCAGATGATTTCTAGATCTATTTATCTAGCCCTATTTAAGCTGCCCTTTGGGCATCTTAAACTGGACATGGCTAAAGCAAAATTCATTTTCCTCCCTTACCCATCCCCCTTTGGGAACATCCCTGTTAGTGTCAAGGATACCACCATCCTCCCAGTTACCATGGGATCATCTGCCATCCCTCCCCCTTTTTCCCCCAACAGAGCCAATGATTAGCAGAGCTGGAAATCATAAGCTCTCATATATGTCCCCAATCTCTCTCATATGTCCCCTTGTAGTTCTTCACATAGCTGCCATTCTAGTCTAGGCCCTCTTGCCTGGACTATTGTCTCCTAATTGGTCTCTCTGCCCCAGTTTTCTTCCCACTCAGCTTCCAAAGTGATTTTCCCATGCTCCCCTTCCCCCATCTCTAGTCCCCAGTGCTTCTTATTGCTTCCAGTACCTGGCCCTCCCTTTTTTTTCAGTGGTTTTGTACACTTTTCCGCTCTCCATAATCTCTAGGATGTGAGCACCTTGGCCTTTTGGGGCATTGAGATTATGAAGTGAAGGGTGCTGGTCTTCCAGAAGACCTGAATTCCAGCCAAACCTCAGATACTTCCTAGCTATGTGGGCAAACCTCAGTTTCCTCATCTTTAAAAGGGGGAATAGTAATATAGCAGGATTCTTATGAGGATCAAATGCGATCATCTTTGTTTATATATATATATGTATGTATATAAAGCTTTTTATTTATAAAACATATGAGTGATTTTTCTACATTGACCTTTGCAAAAACTTTTTTCCCCAAGCTTTTCCCCTCCTCACCCCCACCCCACAACCCCAGACGACAGGTAATCCAATACATGCTAAATAGGATAAATTATATGACAAATACAATACATGTATACATATCTATACAATTATCTTGCTGCACAAGAAACATCAGATCTAGAAAGAGAAGAAGAAAAAACAACCTAAGAAGGAAAACAAAATGCATGGAAATATTCACAGAAAGCGTTCAAATGCTGTGTTGAGGTCCACACTCAGTTCCCACAGGCCTCTTTCTGGATGTATATGACTATGTTCATCACTGAACAATAAGAACTGGTTTGAATCACATCATTGTTGAAGAGAACCATGTCCATCAGAATTGATCATCGTATAGTCTTGTTGCTGTGTATAATGATCTCCTGGTTCTGCTGATTTCACTCAGCATCAGTTCATGCAAGGCTCTCCAGGCCTCTCTGAAATCGCCCTGGTGGTCGTTTCTTACAGAACAATAATATTCCATAACATTCATATACCATAGTTTATTCAGCCATTCTCCAACTGATGGGCATCCATTTAATTTCCAGTTTCTTTGCCACTACAAAAAGGGCTGCCACAAACATTTTTGCACATGTGGGTCCCTTTCCGTCTTTTAAAATCTCTTTGGGATATAGGCCCAGTGGAAACACTGCTGAATGCGATCATCTTTGTAAAGCAATTAGCACCATGCTTTGCACGGAGTAGATGCTGTAGAAATGTTAGTTATCATTTTTATTATTTGCTGTTTCTCACATACGACGTTCCATCTTCTGGCTCTGTACCTTTGCACTGGCTCTTCTCCATGTCTATAATGCTCTGTCCCCTCATGTCTGCCTCAGTTTCCCAGCCCAAAGCCTACCTTCTGTGGGAGGCCTGTCCTGGTCCCCTCAGATGCCAGGGCTTTCACTACCCATCCATTCTGTGTCGGTGTTGCCTTCGGCTATGTCTAGATCTTGCCATTTTCGTATTTGCCTCCTCCATTAATAATAGCAATCGTGATGACTAGCATTCACAGAACACTTGAAGGTGTGCAAAGCGTTTTCCATAGACTTTGAGCTCCTTGAGGCTGGGTCCAGTGTTTTTGCTTTTCTTTGGAGTCCCATTGCCGACTGACTGATTGACTGATGCCTCGTCTCGTAGCAGCCTCCTCTCCTCAGAAACGAAGGACTATGGGCTTTCAAAGTTGCGATCAGTTGCTTAGAATCAGTCACTCAGTCAATAAACGCCGCCGAAGTTCCTACTCTGTGTCCGACACTGAGCTGAGTGCCGGCAGCTCCAGAAAATTGGTGACAATTGTTGATTTTAAGGAGCTCACAGTCCAAGGGGAGGGAACATAAAAACAGGTTATCTAGAGAGTACATTGCTAAAGCTCAACAGTGGCAAGGTACAGACATTACAGGAATCAGGAAAGGTTTTTTGCAGAAGAAGGAAGTTTAGCTGAGCCTTGAAGGAAGGCAAATGGTGAAGGTGAGGAGGGAGAGCATCCCAGGCATGGGGGACGGCTTAGCCATCATCTGGTGTAGCTCTCTTGTTCCACCTAGGAGGAAAGGGAGCCTCAGAGAAAAACAGAGTTTTGTCTGAGATCACAGAATTAGTTATTGATGGCTGGAAATAGAGCCCTGGTCTCTTGGCCTCCCTCTCCCAGCTTGGGACTCTTCCCATTCTGCACATTCAGTACTACTGAGGGGCACCAGGGCTGGGTGGGTCAGGTCACGGTGACAGTGGAGAACGTAAGTACTGACTTTTCATCACATCACAACAGGGTCATGGGAACTGTGCTCCAGAGGCTATCGCAGAGGTTTGCCAAAGATAGGGGATCAGGGAAGAGAGCCAACCCCATGGATAGATGCGATCAAGAGGTGGCACCTAGTAGTATGTGAAGAGTGCCAGATTTGGATTCTCTTACTTTGCTCCTGATGCTAATTATGTGACGTTGCCTCCCCTCCAAGCCTCAGTTTCCTTATCTGTCCAGTAAGGTTAATAATTCCCATGATGCACACCTCCCAGGGTCCTTGTAAGAATCACACGAGCTAGTGAATCTGTGCCAAGTGCTTTGGCATCTCTGAAGTCTTATTGGAGTGTCAGCTCTTCTGCTCTCTGAGGCCCCATCCATAACCCCCAATGTGGGCTGACCTAGGAGTGCAGAGCAGTGCTCATATATTTCAACAAAGGGCTTTCCTGACCACAAACTTAGGAGACAGGGGCCCAAAGGGTAGCCCAGGTTTGGTAGAAGGTAAGCTCCTTCAAGACAGGGATGGTGCACCTCATGTCTTTGGTCTACACTGTGCCTAACATTTGGAGGTGGGGGAATGTATATGCCTGCTGATTGGTTGGTTGATAGATGAAAGCTGTGAAGTGATATATGTCCAAAGGTCACATGGCAGCCAGGGTCAGAAGTTGGAGTCAAGCCCTGATGTCTTGATCTCACACCCGGGGCTCTAACCTTGTTGGTGTTTAAGAAGACACAGTCAGTAGTGGGCACTGGATCTCCAGACCAGATCTGGACGGCAAATAGAGCAACTGTGACCCAGTCATACGTGCCGGCTTTCCTGTGAGCTCTCAAAAGGTCCAAAACCAGCCCTCTGCTTGGCTGCAGCTCCCTAGCTGACATATCAGCTTCCAGCCCCAAGTGCTGGAGCTGCCCTAACATGGGCATTGTGGAGCAGGGAGCAGCAGATTGGTTAATGGCCCCCCCTTCCCCATTGTCATTAGGCAGCGTCCCACAGGTGGGAGCACAGAGACAATACAGCTAGGTGACAGTACCAAGCCTTTAAAGCTTTGGAGTGGGCTTTTGCTCAGCATCTCCATGTTGGCGACCCTGTGTTTAATGTCTCTTGTAATAGGTCAAACCAGGGACAACTGGGAAACCTGGACTTGGGTTGAAAATGCCTTTTGTTCCCTGCTCCAGGTCTCTTGGGGTCACAATAGATACTTGCTGATTGATGAGCTTTCTTTAATTCTCAGACCCGAGGCCACAGTGCCATCTGAGCAAACATCCCAGGGGACTGGCCAATGGCATAGCTCAAAATGCCTTCCCAAGTGGGGGACTGGCAGCCCAATGCTTTTGTGTAGACCGCCCAGGTCTGGCCCCTATGTTGGGGATCCATCCTAGCAGCTGACATTTAAGTTACGTCGTTGTACTCTTTCTTTCTGGTTTTGTGCTTGGGGGTCGGCCCTCCCCAGCATGTCCCCTACATCCCAATGAGATGTGATAATTAATTGGAAGTCGGGGCTTGCTGCATCATACTCTGGTCATGGGATATGTGCCTTCACTTGTTTTCTCTGATACCTCCTTGTCTCAGTGAACTAGAATCACTAGTCGAACCAGCTCGTTTTACAGATGAGGAAATTTGAGACCCAGAGAGATGAAATGATTTGGGATCCTAGATTTGGAGCTGGAAGAGATGTTCAAAGGTACCTCCCCATATTCCCTCATTTTATGGATGAGGAAATGGCAACTGGCCCGGGTTCCCACAGGTAGCATATGGCAGAAGTGGGATCAAAACTTAGGGATTTTGATGCCAAATGTAAAGCTCTTGGGCTGCTGGGATATTGTTGAGTGTGGGCCCGTGATGACTTACATGCTTTCCATTTAAGCATCATTCAGGCTAAGTGAGGAAAAGCTCATCACTGCTCAGATAATGGCCCATCCACCACATAATGGATTTTTACTTTGTCATAGTAGTTCACAAAATGGTCACTAAAGCAGGAAAGTGCTGTGACCTCTGTCGCCAGAGGAATCAATCGAATCCTGAGCTTTTTGCAATATTCAAGTGAAATCATAGTGTGGGACTCTTAAGTAACGAACAGACAGGAGAAAAGCCTCAAAGGGTTCAAGTCCTGGGGCTCCTTCTCTAGAGCATTAGGCAGAACTTTAGAGGTGCTAAGTGAGTGCTGAGCCTCGGCTCCCTCCCTTCCTCTGAGACCTGCTGAGAGAAAAAACCCCGGCCTAATTATGCCCACATGCCACCCTCATAATGCCCCTGCCATTGCTCAGGCTTGAGGGCTAAATGGTTCCATTTAGTTAAAAAAATATCCATTAAGTACACCTTCTATGCCGGGCTCCACACTGGGTGCCGTGGGGAGGGCAATAATCCAGGAGACCCAATCTCTGCTTTCAAGGAGGTTACAATCTACCAGAGAAGATACTTCACAAATAGCTGTAATCTTGAGTAAATCATGCTAAGTGCACGGGCGACAGGTGAGAAAAAGTTCATTGACGAATTGCAGGAAAGAGAGAACTTCTCCAAAATGGAGGAGGCTGCTGGGCTCTGAGAAATGGCTCTGCTTTTAGCGGGTAGAGACAGAGAAAAGGCATTCAAGGGGTAGGGGACTGCGGAGGCAGGAAAGCGAGGGAGGAACTCAAGGAAGCGGTGGTGTTCTGTTTGCCCGGAGACTTGGTGAAGGGGAGTAGGGAGAGAGAAGGTTGGAACTATGGCTTAGAGCAGATGGCTATGGGCATTGAATGCTAGGCTAAAGGGTTGAGACTTTTATCTGAATCAAAAGGGGTTGAAATTTAAAAGGGAGAAGAAGAGAGTTGGCATCAATCCACCTAGACTCATATCATCAAGAGCAGCAGGGCGGGCACAAGGACGCAGAAGGAGAGACTACCATATGCAAGGTTCCTATGCAAGGACAAGGTGAGAACTTGCAATAAAATGGGTGACCCTAGGTAACTGGATCCAAAGCCTGAGTGAAAACCCCACAGAGGATGAACTAGGGATCCAAAAGCAAGGAGACACAATGACCTCATGGGCATCACTGAGATTTGGTGACATGATCCTCGTGGCAGGAACGTGGCTCTGCCTGGGTGTATTTATTCAAAGGAAGAGAGATGGGAGCATGAAATCCAGGGCCCCATGAGGGCTCTGCCTTTCTTCTAGACCCTTGCTATATCCCATTCTGCATTCTAGAGAGTTGTCTAGATAGATTGTGTCATCTGTTCTCTGGATAGCCTTTTGGAGAGGAGGAGCTTGTTGGGAGCCAGGAGATGTAGATTCTAGTCTTGGCTCTTCTCAGATTTGTTGTGACCTTGGCCAAGTCCCTTTCCTTCTTTATTAAGCAAGGAGGCAGAACCAAATGTTCTATTCCTTTTCCGCATAGCAGCGCTTCAAATATTGGTAGACAGAGATTAGTTCTCCCCCCAAGTCTTGTCCAGAAGAAACGTTTAGTGCTATGCATGAAAGGTTATGTGCTTCATGGGGACTAGCCATAAATGGTAATTTGTATTGCTTTTACGTAGCCAAGCCAAGTTTTAACAGTTTTTCTCCTCTCTTTGTTAGCCCTCTATGGGAAAGAGTATTCCCAGTCCTGGGCTCTTTTCACAGCATGTTGTGGATGACCAGGGCAGCATCAGATGGATTTGATTTGAGGTCTAGAACCAGGTAGCATCTCTGACTTTCAGGGGGCTGTTAAAATCTCTAAGGGCTACTCTTTTACTCAGGGGTAATCCTGAGCTCCCTGAGCTTAGCACCCATCCAGTAAGGCAGCCGGGTCCAGCTTTTGTCACGGGGTTGCTAAGCTTTGGGAAGAAATGGAAGAGAGCAGGTAAGATGTGCTCCCTGGAAATGTGCCTCCAAGTTGTAACTAACCTTTTACTAACTCATAATGGGGATGAGGGCTGAATCGACCTAGTAGGGATAGGAACTAGACTGGTTTCTTTACGATCGAGAACTCCTAGTGGGAAAAGTCCCTTCTGTGTCAGGGCTTCTTCAACTGTTTCCACTCATGACCCATTTTCATCTGAGAAATGTTTACTGGACCCCAGGTATATAAAGTAGGCAAACAAATCATTTATTGGTAACAAATCATAATTTTGGGATCCCCCCCCCACATTCAGTTACGTGACCTCACATAGGATCACGACCCACAGTATAAGCAACTTGGTTCTAGCACACTCTTTTTACTTTCTTATTTTTTTCCTTTTTGGTCTGTTTCTTCTTTCACAGCATGACTAATATGGATATGTGTTTTACATGATTGCATACATAGAATCTATATTAAATTGTTCAGTTAAATTAAACCATCTTAGGGAAGAGGGAAGTGAGAGAGGCAAGGAAAAAATTTGGAACTCAAGAAAATTTTTTTAATGAATGTTAAAAATTGTCTTTAGGTGTAATTGGAAAAAATAAAATACTATTGTGGAAAAAAAAAAGACAATGACTTCTACAAATGCAGGCCAGCCTCCTCAGAAATTTAGAGGCTCAGAGAGTAGCCCAGAACATGGGAAACTGACATTCAGTGTCATACTGTGACAGAGCCAAGGCTTCCCAGCTTCAGGGCTAGCTCTTGGGTACTTACATCATGTTAGTCCCATGACTATCCTATAAGGAAGCTTCTATAGCTATTATTAGCTTCTTTTTGTGGATGAGGAAACTGTGGAAGTGACTTATCCAGGGCTGTATAATGAATAAATGGCAGAGGTGGGATTGGAACCCGGGTCCCTGGAGGCAGCGTAGTAGAGCAAAACGATGACTGGATTTTGAACCAGTTTGAGAGAAATGGAAGCTCTTTATCTTACTATCTGTGATTCACTGTTCATGTAATGAGTCTTTATGGAGTAATTCCTGTGAAGCAGGTGCTACTTTAGACTCGGTGACAATAGCCCCCTGCCCTCAAGGAGTTTCCATTCCATCAGGGGAAAACCATTCTAGAGTGCAGAGACATCAATGCAAGTAGATGCCAAGAAGTTTGCTGGGAGAGGACTGAAAGCTGGATGGGAGGAGGGAGGACTGGGCTGGTGCAGGACGTGGCATTAAGCCTTGCAGGGAGCTGGGGATCCCAAGAAGTAAAGGGGGGAGGGAGAACAGGCACTAGAATGACCCTAGCTAAAGGCATGAGGGGGGCAAAAGGAGAATAAGAGTAAGCAGAAGGCTCCCGGTGGCTGCCCTCCAGGCTTCTTTGAGGGACTCACAATGTGGCTCCACAGTGTAGTGCCCTTCCTGGCTACTTTATTGTTTTCCCAGTTGCCAGAAGTTCTGAATTCAAACCTCAGTAGAACTTTGAGAGGCAGCTAGGTGGATAGTGCCCTAGACTTGCAATCTAGAAGCTTTCTTCTCCACTTCCGAGCTGTACGACCCTGGCCAAGGTCACTTACCGACATTAATCTTGGTGCCTCAGTTTCCTCATCTGTTAAATGAAGGTGTAGACTCCATGACCTCTAAGGTCTCTTCAAGCTCTAAATGTCTCATGTGCCGATCCCCCAGCTGTCCAGCAATACTCTGCCAAACCTTTGGCACAGTTCAAAGCTCTTTGGTCCTGAGAGTACCTCAAGGGTTGCAAAAAGGAAGACGTTTCTATTCACCTTTTGTTCCAAAGGCTAAAATTGGAAAGAAATTGAATCCCCAAAGGGAAGAGCAGAGAAAATGAAGGCGAGCCAAAGCTGCCAGGTGCTACCCCTGAGGCTGCGGTGTCAGCCCTGAGCCTGGGCCATGGTGGGGATGACTTGGTTCCTCCTCCAGCCTCTGCCATCTCCACTTCAGGAGTTGTTGATGTGGGCCATCCAGAGTGCAGCCTGACCTTTGGCATCTCCCACCCGAGCAGAGACTCTGCTGATCCTGCTAGCGTTGGTGCTAGGGTGACAATGGCTCCAGGGAGGGGGGGAGGGTTAGAGGACCTTTCGGCTTTAGAAGGTGAGGTTGCTTAGTGGCTAGAGGGCTAGGCTTGGAGTGATCATTATTAGCTCTCTGACCTCCTCTCGGAAACTCGGGTTTCCCCTCTAGAAAATGGGCCTCCCAGTAACTGCATCAGCTCTGTCATTGCTTGTTCTTCCTCCTCTGCTTTTGAATAGGCTCAATGACCTCACGATATGATGGGGTGTTCAGAGGCTCAAATGAAAGCGTGACTGGAAATGGCAGTTGTTAGGATCTCGGGCCAAACCTTCACTTCCAGAAGTAAATGGTGGGGAGCAGAGCCGGGGATGGGCACTCTGCACGGCCACGCAGCTACCCCAGTGGCAGAGCTGAGACTGGGACCCGCCTCCAGGCCTGGGGGCTTTCCATTGAGTCCCAAGTGTTCCCTTGCTGAGTGGCAGGCTTCCTGGCCCTTGGCGTCCAGATCCTAGGCTCATTGCTAAGGTTCTTATCAGCTGGTTCACAGCCCTGAGCTCAGTATGGAACCCACTGGCCTGGAAATTCTAGTGTGTTACAGTGGAGAGGAGGAGGCCCAACAGCTCCCTTTTGCCTATTGACTGCCCGGTGTTCCTTTTGCCTCCCCCGACCCCTCCCCCAAGTTTGTCTTTCTCAAACTGGATGTTTCTGGGCTTCAGTAAAAATAGCCCTCGGTCCTTGGGCACACACTGCCCCCCTCCTTTGCTCTGGGGAGAAGTGAGAAATTTCAGGAACGAGTGGCTGGTGGTGGGGGTGGCTGTCTGTCTGCCTGCTCGGGCTGGTGAAAGCGCGGGGCTGGCAGTTTGCCTGGGCCATGGCCACAGCAGCTGCGGCTGGGCCCTTGGGAGCTCTGGCCCAATCACCAGCTGTGCTAGACAGTGGACGGTGGACGGCTAGACAAAAGGGGTGGACTTCCCGCTCCCGTGAAAAGCCCCCAGGCCAGAGGCCTCCCTCCACCATCCCCTTTCCAATCCCGATTCGATACCAGTCCTGAGGAGGGAGAGCCAAGGCTCCCTCGGAGCCCCCCAATCTCCGCTTTACTTTTAATGAGGCAGAGGGCACCTATTAAAGAAAACTGACGGTTTGAAAACAAACTCTGCCTTGATGGATTTCTGTAATAATACTTCCCCCAGCAGGCAAGCAGTTAGTACTGAAGCAAAGGAAGGCAGAGTCACATTGGCTCAAGCACACCTCCCCCTCCCTGTGTCTCCCCAGGATGCCCATCAAGCATCAGGACAGTGGGGTCCAAGCAGGTCATCCTTCCTACCCAGCATCCCTTCCTGGTGCATTAACCTTACCGCAGACAGGCCTGAGGGGCAGCTTCTAAGTCCTGCGGACATGCTCTCTGCTGATGCTGACGGCCACAGGTTCTGCGTGGAACTCTGCAGCTGCCCATCGTGGCACCTGATACCCAGACACCCAAACAGTGAGTGTGGCAGTGGCGAGGCTTGTGGGTTTTTTCAGAGCTCCCTATTCAGACGCCTTCTTGGGCGCCTTGGACATTCTTCAGCAAGTCCTTTTGGTTCCTGCTCAGGCTTCTTCCTTTCCCACCTCCCTAGAGCATTTGACAAAGTTGCCACCTTCTTTTCCTGGATCTTCTATCCTTCCCAGCTTTCCTGCCTCTGCTCTCTCCTGCTCCTTCTCAATCTCCTTCGCCGGGTCATCCTCTTTGTTCCACTCACTAACCATCAGTGTGTCCCAAAACTCTGTCCTGTCTTCTCCCTCCTCTCTTTGGGACATCAGTTCCCATGGGTCCAGTGGTCAGCTCTGTGCAGATGACGCCCACATCCAGATATCCAGCCCTGTGTTCTCTCCTGAGCTCCACTGCCTTTGGGATTCTGGATGTTACTTGGACACCTCACACTCAACAGAGGGAAAACAAGACCTGTCATCTTTCCCCTAAACTACCACTCATTGAAAACCCCCCAGTTTCTCTGTTGAGAACACTGCAACCCTCCCATTCACCCAGACTTCAAAACTGGACGTGTATTTCCTCATCTTCCATGTGCAATCACTTGTTAAGTCTTAGCAATTCTAATCCTCTTCCTCCTCCTCCATCTTCTCATCCTCCTCCTATTACTGCAGCTAGCAAGCACTTATATAATGCCTACTGTATGTGAGGGCATGTGCTTAGCATTTTACCAATGTTACCTTATTAGGTTCTGACAACAGCCCTTGGTACTATTATTATCCCCATTTTTCAGTTGAGAAAACTGAAGCTGACATAAAGTGAATGACTTTGCAAGTCAGGGTTAGGCTTATCTGGTCTGAAGCCATA